>CM029021.1:58054818-58354068 GCA_016801055.1 Panax notoginseng | reverse complement strand
AAGGAATCTGTGAGATTCAAAAAGTGTAAAGAATATCCTTAGTGGATTTCCTACTCGAGAGTAGAAGAGTGGGATTAGGAGCTTTAAGTGCTCTGACCACTTAAAAACACTGTCGTCGTTACATTATTGATATAACTGCCATAACTAACTGCTATAACTGCTTATCTCTCAATAACTTGTTATATCTTAAAGGGAAAACAAACAACTCACAATTCCGCAGTGTTTAAGTCATTATCAAAACTAACAAGTATTTCAAAAAGAATTTTAAAATATCTATTCAACCCCCCTTCTAGATAACTATTGTGCCTCTGGGAACTAACAATATATATATATATATATATATATATATATATATACAGCTTTTTATATATAAAAACTGTTTATCAGCCTGAGGGTTAGATTTGCCTAAATTTGGCTATTTCTCACTTTAACCGGTTCATGGCGACTAAATTAGAACCGTTAAAGCTGGAATGCTTAGATTTATTCAAATCTAATTCGTTTTCTAGCTTTTGTACAGGCTAGATTTGTCTCAATCTAGCTATTTCTTGTAACATTCCATTTTTTTTTAAAATGTAAGTTATAAATATTTATTGATTTATATAAATATTTATTGGTTGTGTTTGTTATTTAATTGTTCACTTTGATCGAGTTGATTTAGTTAATTATTTATTTGTTAAATAATTAATGTGATTAGTTAATTATTTATTTGTTAAATAATTAATGTGTTATGTGGATTAAGTTATGTGATTAAGTAATTGATTTAATAAATTATTATTAAATAAAGTGTGACAAATAACTATGTTATAAGAGTTATTAAAATAAATTAAAGTAGTTTATTTTAGTTTTACCCAAACAAAGCTTAAGGATATAAACTACTTTATTTTAAAGGGATTTGCCAAACAAAGCCTTATGGCTTTTGAATTTTTAATTTTTGAATTTGTAAATAATTTAAATAAAATAAATAATAAATATAACTTATTGATATATGTTGTAGACGTTATTTTGATAACTGATGATGGCTATTAAGGCCATATCAGTTTGTGTTTTCTTATGTTACGCATACTAGCTATCAGAAGTTCATTCTAGTTGTGTTAAGCAATAGAGAGAATTGAGACTTGAGAGAATTTGAGACAGAGCTTGTGCAGAGAAGAACAATTCCAGTGTGTAGCAAGGATTTCTGTTAAGAAGAAAAAGGTATGTTCTACCACTTTGATATTATTTACGAGTATTTCGGTGAAGTTTTGTTATACTCTGTGAATTCTATTTCTTATACGCTCTGTGAGTTCTAGTTTTTCTTCCGAATTGTTGTTATGTAACTAAGTTATGGGAGTTGTAAATGTTTATAGTGATTAGATATGGTGTTTAAACAATTATCGCATGCAAATTTCGTTTACAGTAGGAAGAAAATTTGTCAGTATATGTATTCTTGGTATGTTTCCATATGTAATCATGTAAGTACCAATTTTAATGGCCAATTTGGTTGTGAAACTATAAATTGATGTTTGTTTATGGTATTTCATTGAGATACGAACGGAACGTAGGTTGAATAGAGTATTTTGATCTATTAATGAATTCACATTGTTTACTGTGTTATCAACTATGGAGTTTTAGTTTTTTTTAAACCGTGTTTTCAAAATTTAAGTTTTCTAAAATCTTGGTTTAGTCGTTGTTAATTAGTATCTGAATAATTGGTTATATTATTATGGGTATTATGTATAATGACAACGAAAATTTGTCAAGAATTAAGTTAAAGAATTAGTTATTAATAAAATGATTTTTGTTAATACTATTCTGTGCTATGTGTTTATTAATCGTTCTATAACCTAGAATGATTATTAATAGGGAGGATTCTGGGTACGAGCTAGACTGAACGAGTAAGAATTTTCAAGACGAAAATGAAATTTTTCCGGGAACAAAATATTTTTCGGGGAAAAAGACGAAATAGGCACTATTCACCTATTTCTGCTCTAAGATTATTTTTGAAATTCTGAGAAGTTCTGGATTGCGTGAAATCTTGAGACGTGATGGAATATTCAATAATATTTCAGTTATGGCAAAAACGAAGTTTTCGCCTGCGGACTCAAAACCTAAGGGTTAGGGAAAGTGAGTTCCGAGAATGTTATGAGTATGTATAATAACTAGGGTTATTATGCGCGAGAAATACGAGTATGATACGAGTTATTATACGAGTATATTACGAAGATTAGTACGACGTATAATACGAATATCGTACGAACAATATACGAAGAGAATACGAGCAAACGAGAATGGAATGCGTAGAATACGATTAGTCTTAATGGACTTTGTGTTCATAGACTTTTGTAGAATCCGATTGGACTTAGATTATGTCAAGCCCAATGATTTGTGAAGTTAAGCCCAAGTTAGGCCCAATAAGAATTAGGGTTAAGGCCCAAACTAAGAAAAGAAACCGCGGATCGAACTGGTGGGTAAACGGATGGGTAAAACCCATGGAGCAACCCATGGGCATAAGGGTCGGCCACTTGGCCACCAAGTAAGGGTGGTGGCCAAGTAAACTTGGTTGCCAAGTGTGGAATAGTAAGGAGGTGGGGGGAGGGAATGACCAAAATGCCCCTAACCTTGAAAATCTATAAATATTAAGCTTAATTTCATTTTCTGGATTTTGAAAATCCTAGAACTTGAGAGAGAGAGAGAGAGAGCTCGGTTGGAAGAGGAAGAAGAAGAGTATGAGCATGAAGGCTTGGATCAAAAGTGATCGTGAAATAGAAAAGCTAGCAAATCGCCGGCTTTGTCTAACAGAAGAGAAATAAAGAAGAACGGTAATCCGAACCCTAGTTTCTTCTACTATTTTCTTTAAGTTTAATATGTTTAAAACATAACTTAACGAGAATAAGGAGTAAAAGATGTTAGTAATGATTTTATATGGTTGAAATCATGAGAAAATAAGAAATAAGAAATAAGAAATTTAGTTTATAAATTTCTTAAGCAAGTATAAGATTCGTGAGGATTTTGAGCGATCCGAATGAATATTATGAATGAGTAGGTGAATTAAGTAAGGAATGGTGTTCTATAACATCAAATTCCAAGAAAAAGTGAAATCGTAATCAAAAATATCGATTAAAAATGAAGAACGCGAAGAACATGCGAAGAACGCGAAGAACATGCGAAGAACACGTAGAACGTTGTTGATGGATAAATTTAAAACCATCGTAGTGTAAATGTTGTTAATGGACAAGTTTAAAACCATCGTGTATAAGTTAGTTGCTTCTTGCTTGGTTAGGAACGTTAGAAACGTTCATGAAGAACGGATTAAAACGGAGCTATAACGAAGTTATGGCGAAATTTCATAAAACACGAATGAGAATTAGAAAGTTAGTAAATGAACCCGAACGTGTAGGGTTTCATAAGAATGTAAGAGAACGTATAAAACGTGACTCATGGACTCAAGAACGAATGAATTCTGAGTTCGGATGACCGAATTACGGACGAACGAACGAAGAACATTAAAAGCATAAAATGAACGAAGGGTTAAGATTAAGCCAATTGAATGGAATGTTAACGGATTCAGAATGAAGTTCTATCTAAGGCATATTAAAGTACGTAAGATAAGGAAGAGAATGGCTTTGGAACGACCTCGTTCTGAGTTATAACGAAGAAGTTATGAGATCGTAAAGTAAGCATCTCAAACTTGACTTAACACTTAGAAAAATTTTCTAGGTTTTTGTCTTGGCGCCACAGCGCGGGAAGGGGCGCTGCAGCGCGAGAAGTGGCACCGCAACGCGAGAGGGGGCACCGCAGCACGAACTCGGCATACACTTCTGGAGAGTGGCGCCGCAGCGCGAGAGGAAAGGCAAGGCACGGCGCCGCAGCGCCAGTGCAGTGCAATACCCAGAAATGAGATTTTAACTGCTCAATTTCTCGGGGGATGTGCAAGAAAGAAGTATGAACATATAGTTCACGTAATGTAACACTTAGTTAAGTGTTTTAAACCTTTAGCAAAGGTTGAACGAAAAGATTAAACGAGAATAAAAGATAAAGAATGTAGATGCGGGTTACGGAATCGATGTCCGGGGACAGTAGTCGCGATAAACGAACGTGAAGGATTACTATGGTTGTGATTCCTTAGACGTTGGTTGACGATGTTAATGTATAACATTTTGATGTTATGACATGGCATTGAGAGATGAATGTAAAGTGTATAGACGCTATGAACGTAACGTAGTTACAATGAACGATCGGTCTTAGCATACAACGAACGGTATGGCTTCGACATTAAGAAACAATAATGAACATGGAGTTCATGGGATGGATAATAATGAAAGTAATTGAAACCTTGAGTAAAGGTTGAATGAGAGATTAAAAGACGAACAAGTAAAACGTTGAATACGTAAACGATCCTTGTGAATTGTATTCGTGTTGGACGAACGCTCTAAGTATACCGTGGTTGTATGATATAGACGTTGACAAAGATAGTAAGTAAGATACGAATGGTATCAAGAGAGCCGTAAAGAAAGGTAATAAGATTACTGAAGTCCGATATAAGTCGGATGAGAATGATAGAATGAAAAGTAAGCACTGAACACTTTAACCAGCGTAAGGGTTGAGTGTAAGCGAGTGTTAAACGGGCAGAACCTACACCCTGTGTATGGTTTAACCGTAATGTAATGAAGAATGTTGATTAACCATGAACGGTGAAGAAACTAAATTGGAGATAATAACGTATAACGTTAAGAAGCCGAGTTAATAAGTATAACTTGAACATTGTTCCGAGTTGAGGGAACCGGACATTGTAAGATATGAATAAGTTTATATGAAATGTTTAACGCTATGGTCTCATAGTATTGACATTGAATGATTGTTCCGAGTATACAAAAGATTGTATGACTTAGACGATAAATAATGAATCCTGAGGTATGGCATTTAGTTGCCAGAAAGCCATAAGGAATAAGAACTTGACTTAACGAACATTATAGTTTAATGGTTCGGATAAGTTAAGGTAAGTTAGGTTGTAGTACAATCGTAACCTTTGATGGTTGACATATGGGAGCTGGGCTAAACAATTCCTTCAGAGAGCGAATGTATATACAAAACTGGCAACCGATCTAACTCACTGTGTGGGCAGTGTAGATGAGACGGGAACTTGTTTGTTGGTTGTTTGTGGGAAACCACTCAGAGTACCATATGGACTACTAGCAGAAAAGCGATGTGTGCTGAGTCCTAGAGAAGTATAAGAAGAAGATAAGAATGTGACTCATCAAAGATGATAAACGTGTTGAGTAAGACATCTCAGTATGTCATGAAGCCGTAATCTGGTAATGAAAGTTAGTCGCGTATGCTTAAATTACAAGAACGCGAAGCTTAAGAAGTAAAGTTAAGTAAACCAATGCGTAAGTCAAGTATATGACTAATTGGTGTACGTGTTATTTCCTTATGTGTTATATAGGGATTTGGAATAAGCATTTCAGCGTAAACTGTAAGCTGTAGCTATGCGTAAGGCAAGTTTCCTAACTTCATTCATATTTTAAATGAATGTTAGTTTCTAAAACTTCTCAGATGTTGAACTTGAGAGGTTTTGTCTATGTGTGAATGTGCGATATTTGTACAAGATGGTAGTATTTATGAGGCCTTGAGCCACAATGTGAGCACTTCGGTATTTTCATGAGATGAACTGTTTTGTGATCGAACTGTTCAATACAAGTATTTTCGGTTTATACATGAACCGTTATTGTTAAGTCTGTGCTATTGATTCTAGCCAGACCAATTGTGCATAAAAGAAAGTAGAGAATGAAAGTATTTCAAAGTGCATGTGACTAATGTTTTAAAATGATAGGAATCAAGACTATTCCTATTATTCAAGCTGCTTCATAACCTTTGTTCGGTTATTGAAGTTTTGAAGAATGCTTACACTCTTGAAGTTGTTTGTTCAACTGTTATGACTTGCTGGGCAATTGAATGCTCACACTTGCTTTAAATAAAAATATTTTCAGCGAACGAGGTTAGAAAGAACTTAAGGATCCCGTAAAGATCAAGCTGAGCGGTATCCATACGAAGTGACATTCATTATATGAATGTGCGTGAAGAGCAAGTGAAGACTTGTAATATAGAATGATAGAATTAAACTATAGACTAGTTTAATGAACAGTTATGAATCCTTTGTGGTGAATGAAAGTCACTCGTGTAAGATGTAAAGAATAATGTAATTATCATTATTTGTAATGAAAGAGGTTTTGTGGTTATAGAACCTAGGATTTTAGAATATATGTTATTATATTTTAGTATATAATGATGTATGATTGGTAAGAAGTATGACAGTGACGCACGGAGTCTGGGTCTGAAGGCAGACCGGATTTCGGGGTGTTACAAATTATGTTAGTTGTTCATGTAAATTTAGATGTTAGCAGTATCATTTAGTACAAAATTTAGTTGTTCTGTTCTAATTCGTCGTTGGGTTCTCTGAGTTTCGGCGCCCCAGCACCAAATTTCGCGCCCCAGCGCCAAAAATGGGCCAGTAGCTTGCGCCCCAGCGCTGGAACTCGCGCCCTGACACTGGTACTCGCGCCGCGGCGCCACTGATCCGCGCCCCGGCGCCGGAAAAATTGTCTGAGTTGGATAGTTTTGTCCTCCTGTAGTAAAATGGCCATAACTTTCTCATACGAACTCGGATTGAGTTGATTCAAGATGATCCGGAACGAGGACGAATAGACCTACAACTTTCATGCTTTAAGTGTTTTCATTTGAGGTCTGTAACAGTAGTAAAAATGGTCATCTTTAGGACTATTATGTATTTGGAGCCAATCGAAGGGCGTCGGGATGCATGAATGCAAGTGCAACCCTTTGTGTATTAGTATAACTTAGTGATAACATGTTGGACATGTAATATGATGTTGTATCAAGTTGTTAATGTGTATGTGGTGCAATGACTTGATCACTTAAGCAGTTGTAATAAAGCTAAATAGTGATGTTCATGAAAAGATGTGATATTGTTAGGAAGTTATATGAAACTAATATTAGTGTAACTAATGTGTATTGTCAATACACATGGTATGTGTAGGACTTGTGGTGAACGTGAGTAGTAATTGTTTAATCTACGCACGAGACAAGTTCCCTAACCTTTGCTACTTTATTATTCAGCAAGGTTACTTTTCATTATTATGTTATACTTATGCAAATTCTCTATTTCTAATCCCTTGTTTAACGATTTATTGTCATGCAAGTTCTTTAAACCTCATTTATTGTTGAGCAAGCTAGTTAATCTTTGTTTCTTTATTCCAATCGAGATTACCTTGGTTATTCAAAGTTTGTACTCATTTATTGTTGACCAAGTTAGTTAATCTTTAAGTCTTTATTCAAAGTCTGTATTATTATTGTAAGAAGTGTGTTTATTCAGCTACTAATAACTGTTGTTTGATCTTCGTTCTTCAGTATCACTGTACTATCTTACGTTATTGTACCGAACTCTAAGTTGCTTAGCGATTCTTTACCAATTCAACTAATCCTTAGTTGATGAATGTTCTAAACTCTAAATTACCCTTGAAGTCTACCCAAACCAAACTTCCTTTGGTTTGCATATGAATATTTCCTGTTAAAACGAATATTCCCTGACCAATCGAATATTTTATAACAACTTGCGTAATTTGCAAAATTTATAAATATTACCCACAACTATAACATTATATCAAATTCACTCCATAATATTCAAAAATAAAAATTTATAGAAAATTCATCCTTATTCATAAAAGTTGGGGTCTTACAACCGGATACAACTTACTTTTGGGAAGACCATGGATTCATATGGCAGGAGCCGTCCCATCCACTCTTCATCAGCAACTGAAGTATATCATCAACAGTAGTCTGGTCACTGTCAGTACTGAGGCAGATTTTCATATTCAAAATGATATACCCCTTATCAGCTTCAATGCCTAAGTTGAGCCTGTCAGTTTCCAAGCCCTTGAGGTGAGCAACACTCACTATTAACCCATTGGGGTGCCACCTCTGAAACCCAGAGTTTCTACCGAAGTAATGTCGGCAAGTCAAGATATGATATCCTTGGGCTTTCAAAGGAAAGGATCATCAGGGAACCAAATGCCCAATTCAACTTCCCAGCCAGACAAGGACAGTCGGATTAGGCTATTCTTCTGGGTCCAATCACAGGAATCCTCACAAGCATAAACTGGTTCCTTCATCTATAAGGCGGTTGCCTAAGCCTACAGATGATAATCATGTACGACCTTTATTAAAAGTTCCTGCCTCTGTGGTAGCTATGATGTTTCCTAAGCCGATACCGGTTAAATGAAAGGAAGTTCTGATTCCAGACCCGGAGGTGGAAGAAAGGAATCAAAGGTGTAAACAAGAGATATATAGACATCTCTCAAAAATGTGCATCCTGATCCATACGAAGGGAATGAAAAGAGATATTCCAGATAATGATTGTCCAAACATCATGGTCATCATTCAAGAGAAAGAGGACGATAACATCCCCTTCATCACAGCTGTCCATCAGGACTTCACCCTTAGCAATTGGAGCAGCACTCCTTGTATTTGCCGACAAGGGTAAAAAGGGCAGAAAATCCCTCTGCCTTGTAGATAACAATAACTTTTTACTTTTGCTATATAGTATTAGCAGTTGTTTTTGTCATTTCATGCTAACACTTTGTATGATTGAACAGTTTCATATATTAAGTGAAAGTATTTTGTTTCAGGACTCTAAAGTTATATGTGCCTAAACTTGCTTATAAGGTTCCTATTCCTCACAAGGACTGTAACTTTGATGTAAAGTTGGACTCAGACTTGATGGAGATTGAACAAGAGGACTATGAGATACCTCAGGAAATCAAAGAATGGGTCAAAAAGAAACCCAAGCCAAATCTTGATCAAACCACCTCTTTTAACCTTGGAACCTCAGAAAATCCCAAACAAATCTTGATTGGTACGGACCTTACTCCAAACCAAAGGAATGACATGGTTACTCTATTGACCCAATTTTAGGATGTGTTTGCATGGTCTTATGAAGACATGGTTAGTTTGTCAATTGACATCGTCACTCATCGCCTTCCCATCAAAGATTGATTCAAGCCAGTCAGGCAGAAACTAAGGTGATTAAAACCTGAGTGAAGTTTGAAAGTTAAAGAAGAAATTGTGAAACAATTTCATGCCGGCATCATCATGGTGTCAACATACCTTGAGTGATTATCCAACATAGTCCCCGTGCCTAAACGTGGAGGAAAGGTGCGAGTTTACGTTGATTACAGGGATCTGAATAAAGCTTGTCTCAAGGATAGCTTTCCTGTACCATTCATCCACATACTCATCGACAATACCGCTCAGTATGACATGTACTCATTTGCTGACTACTTTGCGGGATACCATCAAATCATAGTTCCTGAAGAGGATCGTTAGAAAATTGCATTCATTATTCCTTGGGGAACCTTTTGCTATAAATGATTATCGTTCGGCCTCGTCAATGTCGGAGCTACCTACCAGCGAGCAATGATGGCTCTCTTTCGGACGACATCATTGTCAAATCCCGAAGGGAGGAAGGCCACCTAAATCATCTCAAAAAGCTCTTCAACAGGTTTACGTAAGTACAACTTGAAGATGAACCTGACTAAATGCGCCTTTGGTGTTAAATCAGGCAAATTTTTAGGATTCCTAGTTGTAACGACCCCAAAATTTATACAATTTAAATCCCGACTTCGGTCGTTAACCATACATTCAACCTCTAAATAATACATCATTATTCGATGTTAAACTTAATAAAATTGCAGAATATTTAAAACTTTTATACATTTCCTTCTTTCTTGTCCTGAATCGCAACCATTACATTACATCTCTTTGATTCAATCTTATATCATGAATCGTTACAACAAAATGACTATACAAAGTCTTACATCATAACTAAATATCAATATACATTGGATAGCTCAACTTACAATTCAACAACATGTTACGTTCAAAATATGAAATACATTTCTCATAATACATAAGTAATCTTCGTGAATATAGATCTCTATAACTCACATAGCACGTATCTTTACCTTAAAATCTTGACCTGCAAAAGTGGTTATTTGCAAGAGTGAGCTCGACAGCCCAGCAAAATCTAACAGTTTTCATGCATCACATAGCACATAATAACATGCTCAACATACATCTCATATTAATTAAAGTAACATAACATACATGCTTTTAATTCACATAGCAAATATAAGGATTGAGTTCCTTACTCAATCATCATTATTTAACCAAAATAATGTAGTCATAAATTGACTTTAGCATTTCATGATTTCAACATGTATAACCTATCATGCAATTTAAAATAGTTCATCAAGTTCACGTAGAAAATAGGAACTGAAAGACTTGCCTTGATCGTTGTTTACCAATAACAGTTTAACAGCTTACAGATATCTGCACTTCACGTGCCCTACACATTTATATAATCATTTACATTAACTATTAGTCACATAACAACACATAGTAATTGTAATGCAAACTCTACTCCACAACTCATACTCTTTCCTTTTAATAAGTACACAATGGTCAATTAGATTGTGTTAACTTTTCGACTTATGACTCACTATATTTCTTCTTAGTCAAACTCGAAGTTCAAGTGCTTAAGTCTTGCTAGGACTACTTATTGGTTTTATATTAAACCCATTCCATATCTTATAATATCCATTTCAATGGAATTGAAACACTTTTTAAGTTCATTAACACTTGGCACGGCGTTTCGACGTTCAATCGTCACACGCCCGATTTGCCTCTCTTGTGTATGCTTACTATGCTTCTATAACTTATGTAATACATTATTTATTAATGTTAAGCATCATTATATTTACTAAGATTCATTTTTTATAACTTAAGACATCATCTTTTACGGTCTGGAGCACTACACATGCATATGTGCATGCCCGACACCCTCCGATTGCCTCCGAAAACACAACAGTCCTAAAAACGACCATTTTGACCCATCCTAATGACCTCATATTGAAAAGCGTAAAGAACAAAAGTTGTAGGTCTACTCGTTCTCGTTCCGGATCATCTTGAATTACCTCAATCGGAGTTCGTATGAGGAAGCTATTTCCATTTTACTACAGGAGGTCAAAATTGTCCAAGTCAGACTTCTGTCCCCGCGCTGGGGCGCGAGGACTAAGCCAACAAGTGGCGCTGGGACGCGAGATTGGCGCTGGGGTGCCAACTTCTGGCACTGGGGCACGAATTTTGGCGCCGGGGCGCGATTTTTGGCTCTGGGCCTGAATTTTGACGCTGGGGTACCGAAACTCGCAGAACCCAACCACGAAGAACAGAACAACTGATTTGTTTGTCTATTACTTCAATTCTAACACTAATTAACATCCATAACTTCATCGCAACTACACATAAACGTTTAACAATCATCCATATAACAATTACCAACAATTAAACAACTACTTTAGAAAACTTCATTATTTGAAAACACTATTTTTAAGAAAAACTCCATTGTTAACGTTGTTTAACACTGTAATATCAATAATAACCCAAACTTGATTACTTTTAAGTACGATTCTCTGAAATTCATACACAATTAACATAATCACACTTCAATTTTACATTTAGCGTACAATTATATCTATAACCTTTGATTTTGTACAACTCAATTTCTTACACGTTTTCACTGTAAAACCAATTCTTTTCTCTCTGTGAATGCTAGCATACTTCTCATATATACATACATGTGATAATATAACAATTACAGTTACAAATACACATAATATCATACATAATTATAAAAACATGATTTCCATATAATTTTTGTAAAACTTTATAACATACACAGTGATATTCAATAAAATTATACCGTAATATGTTTTAGATTTTATATAACATACCTTCACTTGCTTTTTAAAAAAACCATACATTGAGAATCGCTACTCTGAACTAACTTTTGAAATCTCAGTCCTTTGTCAAATGCTCTCTCTGAAATTTCTCAGACTCTTTTTTTTCCTTAAACACTTCCCTTTTTTCTTTCTCAGACTTAACCAAATACAATATACGTAACACAACATAAAACTAATGCAGACGTTTTTTTTTAAACTGACATTATAATAATTGACCCTAATCAATTATCAGTTATAAAATTATTATATATGTAACGACCCCAAAATAGGTCCATTCCATCCAACCTATTCTGAGTCGCCAAATATATGGTACAGAAAACAACTATAACTTTATTACAACAATTGTCGTGCAAAATACAACAACACATATGCTGTGAGTTTGGATACAAATATATACCAAATGTGACTCATGTTCCAACCGTGGACATCACCTCACAATGACACCTTACATAAAGGTATAGTCAAAAACTGTTTTAGAAATTAGAATCTTTGGGAAGTGCTCAAGAAAACCTTAGTACATGGGAGGCCATGCGTCTAGGTTATGATAGATATCATATAGCCACAGAATTATTCTTGGTTGACCCAATAGACCCCAAAGAAAAACGAGAAGATTACTATCATATTCTTCCCAATGGTGAGTCTTCTCTTGACATATCATTATCTCTACTGTCTCTAATTGAGAATTATACTTCAAACAAACACCAAGATTATATAGGTAGTGCTCGTATATATACTCAGCAAGTGGATGAGCACATCCCTGTCTTATGATGACACGAGGTTGTATGTCGTTAGACATCTTGTATGATAGTGGCAAAACACCCTTCCAACGTTGGGTTCGCTTCACCCTAGATGATTCACCAAATATAACTACTAAATGATGACCACCGTTCTATTCCCCTGTTACCTCCGCTTGACCCAGCTACACTCTTATTACCTGAAAGGAATTGTGAAGAAAAAGGGTGAGCACAACTAGCTCAGTAAAGAATATCATGAGTAAAGATAATTAAATTATCAATAGCCTTCATCAATAATAAATCAGAGATTTCGAACATATGGTAAATGATAAAAATTTCAACCATAGTTGCAGCGGAACGAGCAATCCATTAGAAGAGTCAAATAGACTATAAAGTCTATTATCTTCTCCATGTTAAAAATCCATCAACAATATTTTATCCCTGTAACATCAATCAACAATTCTGGTCCACAATCATATGAATAACTCATAATCATAACTGTAGTTCTAAATTCCTCTTCTCATCCAGGACGAAGATAATTTTCATCACCTATCTTTACCTGAAACATCAAAGATCATGGTTACACCAAATCACATTTCCTGTTCATAATCATACCAATAACTTCATCTTTTCACTACGGGCAAAGATATTCATTTGTATCACCAGTTGGTCATGTTTATCTCAACATCTGTTCATCTTTGCACTACTGGCCAAAGATATTCAATAACATGTCATCTTTGCACTACGGGCCAAAGATATTCATCAACAATTCATCTTTGCACTACAGGCCAAATATATTCATCAATATTTCATCTTTGCACTACAGGCCAAAGATATTAATATCTCAAAGAAATATATAATCATTTCAGAATTTATATAAACAATAATTATAACCATGTTGATCAATTCACCTTTACACTTAAGCTTAAGATATTCAATTATAAATTCAATGGTCATGATCATACCAGTCACAATTCAACTTTGCACTACAGGCCAAAGAGAACCCTAGTCATGATCATACCAATAATCTACCCATCTTTACACTCCAGTGAAAGAGAATTTCAACATCAGGGTTATAAAAATGTTATATATGATAATAAAATCAATATAATCAAAACATCTAGATTTAATCTCAAGAGTAATATTCATAAATCAACTATAATTTGGTTAGAAAAAAGAAACCAATTTTTTTGTGAATAGTAACTCGTGAATAGTAACTCATGAATAGTAACTCGTGAATAGTAACTCATGAATAGTAACTCGTGAATAGTAAACTCGACACAAAAAGGTAGAAATTCCACAATCAAATCCATACCAATATTTCGGTATAATGATATTGAACGAATAACATTTCTTAATTTATAAACAATTTATTTTAATTGTTTACACTTTACTAAATAATACATTTTAATCATTCTAAAATGCCAAACTCATAAGATTTCATCACCAATAACCAAAAACTCTCATCAAAAATCTGCATATACCTCATATAGGATTCTCAAGCAATAAAATCCTATTTTCTAATTTTCTTTCTTCACAAAACATATTTAATTCATTTACTCATAACTAGACCATTTTCATGAAAAATACCAAATCAGTTCCAAAAATATTTTTTTTCTGGGATTTAGCATAATATAGTTCCATAGTGAACATATATTTTTCTCAGAATTTTTAAAAGTCATTTACTATTTTTCATATGGCCAAAATAGCTGAATATTTAGACATTTATCAAAAATTGTACTTTTATCTAAAAATTCTGAAATTCACAGAGTATACTCCTATCATATACATGTACTCCCAATAAAATTTTCATCAATTTTGAAGCTAACCACAAGGAGTTATAAGCGGTTACTTTTAAAATAGTCTTTTCTCATAAAATTCATAAATCTCAATCTATACATCCAAAAATCACCATTTTTGGACACAATCAAGAAAACTCATCAAAATATCATTTCAAATTTTTTCAGAATTTTTGAAGGTCAGAAAAATTACGAAACTGGAAAATATAACAACCCTTAAAATTCCTTACTATCCCTTACCTCAAAAGAGCAGTACTTCTGATCGGTATGCAAAGCCGAAGGAAACTTGCACTGAATAGCAACTCTCAAAGTATCTAAATACTCACAAAATATGCTTCATAATATAGAGAGAGAAAGAGAAAAAACTTGTTTCTGGTGTGATTTTCAATTCTAACTTAGCCCTCTCTTTATAGGAAAATTTTAATAGGCTTGACCTGCAACCGGATGGCTTTACCTGCTACTATTCCCACCCACCACATTTGAAATATAATTCAGCACATTTCTTCACCAACCACAAGTGGGGCCCACTAATTCTAGAATTTTCCACCAAAATGATTAACTCCGAAAATTCAACAATTTCTGAACCAGTCATCTTGTAAAATTCATAACAAATTATACGTTCATTTTTAACGGTTCAAAATTTGTGGACATATACTCAACTTATATATGTATAACATATCCAAATATTACCACGATCCAACGGTCGGATTAAAAATTATAACCCTCACAAAATATCTTAAAAACCTTAATTTTTTAATACCTCCATTCCGACAAAAATACGGATAAAAACCTCAACATTAACTCCTTCATTTTTTATCCCTCATTTATATCCACATAAAATAAATATTTCCTTATCATATGAATCAATAATTAATTATTCACAAATAATACTACAGAATCACATTTATGACAACCAGGCCGTTCCCAGGAAAGAGGGGGCTTTCCAATAAGAATTTTTCCTTACTGGCGCGCAATTAGGTGACCAAACCTCTCCTTAGACAGAACTTTCTAGACATTGCCAATAATGTTATCTAATAATATTATTCAAATAATATGAATTATTGATCTGATAATGGGAAATACTGTGCAGTGATAATTATTGAACAACAATAATATAAAATTTCAATGTAGCAATTATTGAATCAATAAAATAAAATATTGAACAGTAATTACTGTAACAATTATTGATTAGTGCCTTCTTATGTAAGAATCAATAATTGAAAAAAATACTGTGCAATACCGTGTGCTACTGTGCAACTACGCGTATTACTGTATTTTAACCACCAGGTATTCCAACAGTGTTGACGGTAACAACTACGCCGTTATTTATAAAAACTCAATTTTGTCGTTTTCTTTATCCAATCGCTTTCCGTTATGGGGCCCACACAAGACTGCGCCGTCGTACGAATATTCTCCGACAGTAAGAATATTCCACGACCAAACGAATATTCCCCGACAACAATGAATATTTTATAACCACTTGCGTATTTTGAAAAAAATTTCATATATCATCCTTAACTTTAACTTTTATCAATTTAACCATTTACTGAATAGTAATTATAAGAAAAACTGAATACTTTTATTTCATAAAATTCGGGGTCTTACAATATATATTATTTATATTTTATTTATTTAATTTATATTTAATAAATCAAATTTAAAAATTCAAAAGTCATAAGGCTCCGTTTGGCAAAACTCTTTAAAATTAAAGACTTAATATATTTAAGCCTTGTTTAGCAAAATAAATTAAAACTACTTTAATTTATTTTAATAACCACTTATAATATAGTTATTTGTCACACTTCTAATTAATTAAGTTTTCATACTTAATTTAATTAATTCTAATAACAATTTATTGCATAATATAATAATCTATTTAATCATTATAAACTCTCTAGCTTAATTATTAAATTAATTTATACAATTTAAATCCCGACTTCGGTCGTTAACCATACATTCAACCTCTAAATAATACATCATTATTCGATGTTAAACTTAATAAAATTGCGGAATATTTAAAACTTTTATACATTTCCTTCTTTCTTGCCCTGAATCGCAACCATTACATTACATCTCTTTGATTCAATCTTATATCATGAATCGTTACAACAAAATGACTATACAAAGTCTTACATCATAACTAAATATCCATATACATTGGATAGCTCAACTTATAATTTAACAACATGTTACGTTCAAAATATGAAATACATTTCTCATAATACATAAGTAATCTTCGTGAATATAGATCTCTATAACTCACATAGCACGTATCTTTACCTTAAAATCTTGACCTGCAAAAGTGGTTATTTGCAAGAGTGAGCTCGACAGCCCAGCAAAATCTAACAGTTTTCATGCATTACATAGCACATAATAATATGCTCAACATACATCTCATAATAATTAAAGTAACATAGCATACATGCTTTTAATTCACATAGCAAATATAAGGATTGAGTTCCTTACTCAATCATCATTATTTAACCAAAATAATGTAGTCATAAATTGACTTTAGCATTTTATGATTTCAACATGTATAACATATCATGCAATTTAAAATAGTTCATCAAGTTCACGTAGAAAATAGGAACCGAAAGACTTGCCTTGATCGTTGTTTACCAATAACAGTTTAACAGCTTACAGATATCTGCACTTCACGTGCCCTACACATTTATATAATCATTTACATTAACTATTAGTCACATAACAACACATAGTAATTATAATGCAAACTCTACTCCACAACTCATACTCTTTCCTATTAATAAGTACACAATGGTCAATTAGATTGTGTTAACTTTTCGACTTATGACTCACTATATTTCTTCTTAGTCAAACTCGAAGTTCAAGTGCTTAAGTCTTGCTAGGACTACTTATTGGTTTTATATTAAACCCATTCCATATCTTATAATATCCATTTCAATGGAATTGAAACACTTTTTAAGTTCATTAACACTTGGCACGGCGTTTCGACGTTCAATCGTCACACGCCCGATTTGCCTCTCTTGTGTATGCTTACTATGCTTCTATAACTTATGTAATACATTATTTATTAATGTTAAGCATCATTATATTTACTAAGATTCATTTTTTATAACTTAAGACATCATCTTTTACGGTCTGGAGCACTACACATGCATATGTGCATGCCCGACACCCTCCGATTGCCTCCGAAAACACAACGGTCCTAAAAATGACCATTTTGACCCATCCTAATGACCTCATATTGAAAAGCGTAAAGAACAAAAGTTGTAGGTCTACTCGTTCTCGTTCCGGATCATCTTGAATTACCTCAATCGGAGTTCGTATGAGAAAGTTATTTCCATTTTACTACAGGAGGTCAAAACTGTCCAAGTCAGACTTCTGTCCCCGCGCTGGGGCGCGAGGACTAAGCCAACAAGTGGCGCTGGGGCGCGAGATTGGCGCTGGGGCGCGAATTTCAGCGCTGGGGCGCCAACTTCTGGCACTGGGGCGCGAATTTTGAAGTCGGGGCGCGATTTTTGGCTCTGGGGCGTGAATTTTGACGCTGGGGTGCCGAAACTCGCAGAACCCAACCACGAAGAACAGAACAACTGATTTGTTTGTCTATTACTTCAATTCTAACACTAATTAACATCCATAACTTCATCGCAACTACACATAAACGTTTAACAATCATCCATATAACAATTACCAACAATTAAACAACTACTTTAGAAAAACTTCATTATTTGAAAACACTATTTTTAAGAAAAACTCCATTGTTAACGTTGTTTAACACTGTAATATCAATAATAACCCAAACTTGATTACTTTAAAGTACGATTCTCTGAAATTCATACCCAATTAACATAATCACACTTCAATTTTACATTTAGCGTACAATTGTATCTATAACCTTTGATTTTGTACAACTCAATTTCTTACACGTTTTCACTGTAAAACCAATTCTTTTCTCTCTGTGAATGCTAGCATACTTCTCATATATACATACATGTGCTAATATAACAATTACAGTTACAAATACACATAATATCATACATAATTATAAAAACATGATTTCCATACAATTTTTGTAAAACTTTTTAACATACACAGTGATATTCAATAAAATTATACCGTAATATGTTTTAGGTTTTATATAACATACCTTCACTTGCTTTTTAAAAAAACCATACACTGAGAATCGCTACTCTGAACTAACTTTTGAAATCTCAGTCCTTTGTCAAATGCTCTCTCTGAAATTTCTCAGACTCTTTTTTTTCCTTAAACACTTCCCTTTTTCCTTTCTCAGACTTAACCAAATACAATATACGTAACACAACATAAAACTAATGCAGACGTTTTTTTTTAAAAAAAACTGACATTATAATAATTGACCCTAATCAATTATCAGTTATAAAATTATTATATATATTATTTATATTTTATTTATTTAATTTATATTTAATAAATCAAATTTAAAAATTCAAAAGCTATAAGGCTCCGTTTGGCAAAACTCTTTAAAATTAAAGACTTAATATATTTAAGTCTTGTTTGGCAAAATAAATTAAAACTATTTTAATTTATTTTAATAACCACTTATAATATAGTTATTTTTCACACTTCTAATTAATTAAGTTTTCATACTTAATTTAATTAATTCTAATAACATATAAACAGTCTAGCTTAATTATTAAATTAAATTAGATTACTATTTCAAAATAATTACTTTCCTTAACTCATTAATTATTTATTAAACAAATAAATAATCAAATCACATCAAATCAATTAAACAAATATTTATTCAACGATAAACACAACCATTAAATATTTATATAATTTAATAAATATTTAAATATATTAATTAAAAATCTGGATTGTTACACTAGTAAGCCACAAATGGATTGAACTGGATCTTACAAAAATTCAGGCCATCAAGGAAATGCCCATACCCCCGACGGAGAGAAAAATACGGGGATTTTTAGGAAGAATCAACTTCATCAGCCGATTCATCTCCCAACTCACAGAAACCTATGAGCCTATCTTCAAGCTGTTAATAAAGAACTCCTCCATGAAATGGAATGTTAAGTATCAGAAAGCCTTCCTTGTAATCAAAGAGCAGCTAGTCAAAGCTCTTGTTTTTGTACCCCCCCCCCCAAGGGATGGTGTTTCCCTGTTTATGTACCTGTCAATCAATGACAATTTCATGGGCTACATGTTGGGACAGAAAGATGATAGAGGTCAAGAAAGAGCTATCTATTACCTCAGCAAAAGATTCAGCAGCAGTGAACACAAGTACACTCTAATTGAGAAAACTTAGTTTGCTTTAACATAGGCTTCCATGAGATTACAACATTATCTCTATGGTCACACAACCCATCTCATATCCCACGTGGATCCTCTCAAGTTCGTGTTCAGCAAACCCATGTTGAATTGTCGATTTTCCAAATGGCAGTTGATCCTACAATAATTTGACATCGTCTACGTGACTCAAAAGTCTATCTAAGGTCAAGGGATTAGGGATAAATTGGCCTCCGCACCTTCAGGGGATTTTAAACCCTTGAAAATATATATCCCTAATGAATGGGTAATGACAGTTTAGCAACATCATTAGGATGATACACACCAATCATGGAAGATGTATTTTGATGGAGCTGTAAACATGGAAGGTTCTGGAGCTAGAGCAGTTCTAGTATCCATTACGGGGGAGTAGTGTCTCGTTGCTGTCAAATTGCAGTTTGCTAGCACCAACAATACAACTGAGTATGAGGGCTGTATCATGGGGTTAAAACTTGCCCAATCCATGGGCATCAGACGGTTAACTGTCTTTGGAGATTTTGAATTGCTACTCAGACAAACCACTGGGATCTATCACACCAAAGAACTACATTTGCTACCTTACCATCAGTAGGTTATCTAGTTGGCTTTGAAGTTTGAAGAAATAACCTTCCTCCACATTCCTCGGAAGAGGACTGATTTTGCGGATGCACTAGCAACTTTGGCCTCCTTGATCAACATACTTGATAAGGAAGACATGCCAAATATCACATTTGCCCTGCAAAGGGCTCCAGACTATGGGAACTATATTAGAGAAGTATCGGATGAACTGTCTCCCATCTAACACCCTTGGTATTAAGATATCAAGGAGTATCTGTGAGATGGATATACACCCGCTGAGGCGAGTCATGCTGAATGAAAGCGGATCCATAGAATGACTATAAAATTCTACCTGAGCGGAGATGCACTCTATAAAAGAGATGCAGGACTAGGTCTTCTCAGATGTCTAGAAAAAGACCAAGCTCAGAGGCTCATGGATGAAATCCATGATGGAGTATGCGGCCCACACATGAGCGGCCCTCTAATTGTCAAGAAAATCCTAAGAATAGGGCATTACTGGCTCTCTCTCAATGCTGACTGTGATGATCACATCAAGAGATGTTACCAATGCCAAATTCATGGGAATGTTATCCACGTCCCTCCAAGGGAGCTCCACAATATGTGTTCGCCCTAGCCCTTCTCAATGTGGGGAATGGACGTGATCGGGCCCATCGAGCCTAAAGCCAATAATGGGCATCAGTTTATCTTCACCATGATCGACTACTTCACCAAGTGGGTAGAAGCAGCCTCTTCTCCTAGGGTTACTAAAGAAGTTATCATTGATTTCATCATAAACAATCTCATTTGTCGATATGGACAACTAGAGGTGATTGTGTCAAACAATGCTAAAAACCTCAACAACCAAATGATGGAGGAGGTTGCAGTAAATTCCACAGCAAACATCTCAAATTCGTTATCTACCGTCCAAAGATGAATGGTGTTGTTGAAGTGACTAATAAGAATATCAAAAAGATCATGCAAAAGATGTCCACCAATCACAAAGGATGACCTAACTTGTTGCCTCTGACTCTATTAGCCTACAGAACGTCAATGCGTACTTCCACTGGGGCAACCCCTACTCATTAACCTATGACATAGAAGTAGTGCTCCCCATAGAGGTAGAAATGGAATCCCTTAGAGTGTTGATAGACACTTAGCTGGATGAAGACTAATGGTTACAAAATTGGTACCACCAATTATCTCTAATAGATGAAAGGCGGACCGCAACCATCTTCCATGGTCAGTTATACTAACAGAGGATTGCTAGATCCTACAATAACAAAGTCTGGCTACGGCAGTTCAAAGAAAATAGAAGTGCAAACATCAGCACGAAGTCAATAAATTTTGACAATCTAGCAGAGCTAGAAGATTTAGAAAATCCATGTTTCTCCATCAACTTTAATCTTTACTCTATTGCTTCACTCTATCAATCTCTAACACCATCAATGCTTACCATACTAAAATTTCTAACTTCCCAACATACATATACCCGATATAGTTCATCAAACTTACCACACTTTGGAAATCCAAGAACTTGTTATAATCATATGAGTTTAAGAACTTATCCTAGTCAGACCATAGGCGTCCATTCGCTGAGGGGTTCAAAAATATTTTATTTAATTATGAGTCACGAACGTACCATAAGTATGAGTTTTAAGAACACGCTACTTAACCTTATATTCTCTAACTATAACCTATCTATCTGCTATACACATGAGAAAAGAATCACCTTCTCAACATGTATATAGCAAATAGCGCGACAGATACATTTTAATGATTTTCAGCGCCAAAAACTAAGTGGTTTTTACACTAAGTACAATTCCCCGGCCATAACACGGAATCATACAAACTCAGCTGCTGACATGGGTCCTCAATTGAAATCTAACTTAACTCTATCTCACTCTTAACTTGCTCTTTGCTTGATACGAATTCTTCGTATCTCACCACATACAACTCCTCATGAGTTCATCTCGTACCATTTCATAGTATATTCTCTTATAGCATCAAGCTATACACACTTAGTTATTACAGACAATTTATCACTTCAAAGCTCAATCTGATCACGTCGTGATCATCAATTTTCCTTAGGGTTCTTTCCATATTATCAACAAAACTCCATTCGAGTTCATTCTCATTATCTTTGTCATATTTATCATATAAACATCATCTTATCATTTTTATTACTAAATTAGAAAATTCCTGAATTCTCATTCTCTAGATACTTCAAGATTATTCTTTGAATCTTCACTTATACATATTTTAATCTTTATCTTTCTCGCTCTCTTAGGTTATAGCCTAAGGTACACTTATCTAAGTTTATAACCTACAGCTTTGATACCAACATGTGACGCCCCCAAATTCAGGTCCCTTCGAATCACAAATCCGGTCCGTCACAATACTACTATCGTCAAACTATTTATATTTTTTATTCATAACTTAATGAATAAACTTTACTTATTACAATTTAGAATACAAATTCATTCCATTTCCAGGATCTGCACAATGACCCCAAACTTTTATAAGTTTCTAATCCTGGTCATTTATTAATCCTGTATTACATCATATTCAATGTTATAATAATATGCAGAATAGTTTAAACTTTTTCAATCTCCTTAAAAATAAATCTTTTATTGATATCTTAACTTAAATCAATTATATAACCTTGAATCAAATTATATTATGATTCAATCTATTCGAATTATTGTATAAACTTTTACATCTCGATTCGAATTCCTCTATGCATAACATAATACAACTTAACATGTATTATACATTATACCTATTATCTTATACATCTCCTAGAACCTAAACATGGTTCAAGAGTACCTATTTAAATAAACAAATCAATCTCATTTGATGTGACTGAACTTTATCAATCAAGTAGTACGTAACCTTTATCGTGTATCCTTAACCTGCAAAAGCGGTTATTTGCAAGGGTGAGCTCGACAGCCCATCAATTCTAATAGTTTTTATGCAGCACATAGCATATAATAACATATTCAGTTCGTGCCTTCATAATCAATTAGCATTTACTATGCATGTTACTTCTCACATAATAGGCATATAGGTTTATTTCACAAGAATATCATCAAAGATCAACTTTCACATTTCATACATAGCTCATATGCATTTCATATATGTACATCAACATTCTAATAGCATAATATAGCTCAACTAACAGTTATAGAATTCATATATCAAATAGGAACTGAAAGACTTGCCTGATTCGTAGTTTATGAACTACGACTTAACTGCTTGAAGCTTATCTGCACTGCGTGTATTCTTACATAGTTATATAATCATGGATTCATATCCATTAATCATATATTTTATATGCTCTTAATATAATAATAAATATAGCATCATTTCCTAACTAAGTTTGTAAAACCTTCATTTCGCTTCCTTATAATACTCTTAGAATAGCTAAGTATGTATAGGTATACTTAACCCTCCATTCTTGACATCAACATTCATATACATATATCACACACTTGACTCGCTATGTGTTCGACACATATTTAAAGTTTATAGATACGTGATCTACGTCATTCATATTCAAACTACTTAGCTCCATAATGATTTATTTCAATCAATAAAACTTAACAACTTTCTTTAACAAGATTCGATGTTATAAGCTTTTAAACCATATATTGGTACTAATAAGCCTCCACTAGTATCCTCACATGTATCTATCTCATTTACATAGACATAGCATAGTTCATACTTTTAAAACATGCTTAAATAACTTATGTCATGCTTGACTAGTTGTATGCACATATCATTCATGTTCAAAGGTATAGATAACTCTATCATTCTTGCTTATAAAGTCATAATGCAAGTAATACAATGCTCATCAAAGTTAGTTTCTAACATTTTTAAATTTCTCTTTAAAATGCATACTAAACCGAGCTTGACAACCTTTTATGTGCAATACATCTTGGAATTACATTCCTTATCCATCCGCGCACATAACTAGGCCACATTTACATGTTTCCAAGGTCGAAACTTAAAAGACACAAAGTTCGTCAAGTTTTCATTTTCAAACTTCAAGTTTTCTTTAAGAAATCATTCTTAAATCATTCGATTATGAGTAAAGTAATCTTAGATATATGACATGTCTATTATAATGCATATTCATGTTTTATCACTTAGAATAACATATTCCATCGTCGGGAGCACTATACTTGCGTATGTGCTCGTTCGACGCCCTTCGTTCGCCTTTGAATACGTGACAGTCACAAAGATGACTACTTTGACCCTTCCTAACCACCTCAAATTGAAAAACTTAAACAAAAAAAAGTTGTAGGTCTATTCGTCCTCGTTCCGGATCATCTTGAATCGCGTCAATCGGAGTTCGTATGAAAAAGTTGTGGTTGTTTTAGTAAAACATATAAAATTAGTCATTGTAGAACACACCCCCCCCCCTTGTCGGGGCTGGGGTTTTGCCTAAAAAATAGCCCGTCGGGGCGGGCCTAGCTGCAGCTAACTCGAAATTTTCAGACCCTGCTATGAACCATTAAGCCAAACTTCATTCTAACCTTCATAATTTGAGTTATACATGTCCAAATTAGTTCATTTTCGATTCTATGAGTTCGTAATTCATAGAACTACAACATACCAAAAATCCATCAACTAACATAAAACATTAACTAACCCAAATATGAATTTACAACTCATGTTCATACTAATTGTTCATGTTTTGACAATTTAGCGAATTCGTTCACTACGGATTCGTTTTTTAACCAAATTGGTTCGTTTAAGTTCCGTTGATTTTGTATTTTATTATATTAACAATATCTAACAACAAATTCATGGATTATAACAATCCTTGGCCATCAATTTTGTGACTCAAAAGCTACTTTTTATGACATTTCTAGTGATTGAAAACTTAGGAAATCAAAAGCATGTAACTTAGAATTATTACCTATTGATGCTTAACTTTGCTGAACATAGCTCTTCAATCCTCTAATTGCTCCTAATTCTTGCAACCTCTCTTAGCCAAATTCTCAGAGAATTTACCAAATGGGAAAAAGAAGAAGGAGTCCCTATTTATAGGAAATTCAATACCCATACCAAAGCTTTGTCCACTGATTTTGTTTAGCAGGAAGAAGAAGAAGATGATGGGTATTATAGATTTGGTAAACTACTCCCTTCTCCTCCATCCCGCTAGCCATGATTACCAGCTTTGTAGCCTTTTTTCATTTCTCAGCAATTGAAGTGTTAGGCCAATGGTCTATTACGACAGTTATAATTAATGAGACACTGATTTTGGGACAAGGTTTAATACTCTCTATCTTATCAGCAAAATATGTCTCATTCTACTCAAGTTAATTCTTTTTTGGCTTATTAAATCAATTATAATGATTTAACATTACTACATTAAATTATGTTACGGACACATATATATGTACCTACCCACATATAGGAAATATACTTATATTTTAAATATACACCCATACATAATATCATGTACATTGGTTTAATTCAATTAATATTTTAATATAATTCAGTGGGATACTCTCAACCCATTATTTTCTATCACACTTTAATATCACGATGATTATTATCAATCATCTATTATTATCTTTTAATAATTTCAGTTAAACCCTCAGTCTAGTTTAACTTTAATACTCAGGCCACACAAGGCTCATTTATCTCATTTACTGGAGTTATATACCTCAAGCTCATTATTTCTTTAATACAAAATTAGGGGTCGAGGCCATGTTTGGCTTTTCCCCAATTTCACATTATTTTATTATTTATTTAATATAAAGTTTATGTCACACTTTACCATAATGCTAAATTATTAAGCTTACTTAAATAATTACATATATATAATATGTACAACCTTTATACTTAGAATAATTAATATTTACTCTATTAATTATTTAAATGATAACATCCACGATGAAATGATAACTTACGTTATTTAATATATTAAAATAACTTAATTTTCTTTCATTAATTAACTCCCTTGGAAATACATTAGAAATTAAGTATTTTGTCATAACATAAATATTATGTTTTCTCCGAATAAAGACATTTATAATTAGAAATTAATTTGCTTATTGTCTCAAGATATTATTCTTAATATAATATCAATTAACTATATGTACGATACATGTACATATATTATATATAGAAAATAGATAATAAGTTTATTTTCTATTATAATAAATGGTTTCCATCAATTTATTTACATATAGCAAATACGTGTTAATATATTTACTATATTATTAATCATACCTAATACAAAAACATATAAGGTAATATTATTATTCAAAAATAATATTTCCTCCTTTTATTAAAATAACTCAATATTAGAAATTATTTTAATATCGTCTATTAGAAATATATAATTATTATTTCTCTCTCCCTTTATAAATTGTTCCCAAAATAATTTTTTCAAATATTAAATAGTCATTTAAAGATATAATGATTTATGTCTCCCTTTAATAACGTATATATATATTTAACGTTATTTTTACATTAGACTTTCTCACATATTACCATTATGAGTAACATATATAATGTATCACATATTCAACACACATTAATTCACTCCTTTACTTAAGTAAATTAAACCTTGTACTATATTACCATAGTTATTTAAGGTTTAACATACACATTATATTATTCCATAATATAACTCTCAACTATCAATTAACCAATATTTATTCTTATTAGTTAATTCTCTCAACTAACTCATGTTTCACTATCCAAACCTATTCGCGAATAACTTACGTACTATCAATAACCTTTATTATAATCATACCAGTTATTAGCGCACACAAAAGAAAATGACAATTATACATTAATGTCATCCACTTACTATGATAAAATAATCCTATAAACTATTTAATATCGATAGAAAATTTTATCCACTCTTTTTATCTCAACTAAATTATCTCTAGGATCAATATCAATATATAATAACAATATATTTATTAGTCACAAAAATTACATATTACATAGTTCATATTATCCTATGTAACACAGTCTTACATACCTCGTATCACATAACTGTTTTTATTCGAACCCATTTCACACTTAAGAATTTTATTCACTAAATTCTTATTTTAATAATTTCTAAAAATTCGGGTTCTTACAGGTCTAATACATATCATACCGTACATGATAGATCCTATTATTGAAGCATAATGAATCTTACTCATACGGTCTCTCTTTTCAGGTGTCTTTAGGGCCTACTTCTTGGAGAGATGTATTCCATGGCTCATCGACATGAGACCTCTTTTGGAATATTCCATGCTAAACTTCTTTAGCATTGAGTCAATGTACATTCCTTGGGATAAGCCAAGCATCATTTTAGATCTATCTCTATAGATCTTTATCCCCAAAATATAGGATGTTTCTCCCAAGTCCTTTATGGAGAAGTGTTTAGATAACCAGATTTTAATTAATTGTAGCATAGGAATATCATTCCCTATCAATAATATATCATCATTGTATAATACAAGGAATGAAACAGCGCTCCCACTAACTTTCTTGTACACACATGGTTCATCCTCATTTTTGATAAAACCAAACTCTTTGATTGTCTCATCAAAACGAATGTTCCACCTACGAGAAGCTTGCTTTAATCCATAAATGGATCGTTGTAGCTTACAGACTTGATTTTTTCCAACCTTTGAAACAAATCCCTCTGGCTGTGTCATATACACATCCTCCTCAAGTTTCCTATTGAGGAAGGTCGTTTTCACATCCATTTACCAAATTTCGTAGTCATGGTAAGCTGCAATCGCAAGCAAAATCCGAATGGATTTGTGCATTGCTACTGGTGAGAAGGTTTCGTCATAGTCAACTCTTTGTCTTTATCTGAAACCTTTTGCGACCAGTCGGGCCTTATAGGTCTCTACCTTGCCGTCTGCTCCAGTCTTTCTTTTAAAGACCCATTTACACCCAATAGGCTTAATGCCTTTAGGTGGTGAAACCAAAGTCCATACTTAGTTTTCATACATGGAGTCCATCTCGGATTTCATGGCTTTTTGCCACTTCTCTGAGTCTTTACTACTCATAGCATGTTCGTAATTCAATGGATCATCATCATCTATTATGCGTACCTCATCGTCATCCTCTATGACAAGTCCATACCTATCAGGTATCTTCGGTACTCTTCCAGATTTACGAATAGAGTGTGGTACAAAAGGAATCTCTACTTGGACAGGTTCATCCATTTGATCTGTAGTGGTTTGTGGTTCTTGAATTTCTTCAAGATCTATTTTTCTCCCACTGGCCCCTTCAAGGATAAACTCCTTTTTCTAAGAAGGCGGAATGTTTGGCAACAAACACCTTTTGTTCAGTAGGATTGTAGAAATAATACCCTAAACTTTCTTTAGGATATCCCACAAAAGTACATTTATCAGATCTTGTCCCAAGCTTATCATTCTGAAACCTTTTCACATAAGCTGCACATCCCCAAATCTTAGCATGCTTAAGACTAGACTTCCTCCCTGTCCACATCTTATATGGAGTCTTAGGGACAGATTTCGAGGGAACCTTATTTAGTAAATATGTAGCTGTTTCTAAGGCATATCCCCAGAATGACATCGGAAGATCGGTAAAACTCATCATGGAACGAACCATGTCAAACAATGTTCAATTTCTCCTTTCAGATACACTATTCAATTGTGGCGTCCCTGGTGGAGTCCATTGTGAGATTACACTATTTTCTTTGAGACAATTGAGAAACTCACTGCTTAAGTATTCACCACCTCGATCTGATAGAAGAATCTTAATACTTTTGCCCGTTTGTTTCTCTACTTCACTTATGAACTCTTTGAACTTTTCAAATGATTCAGATTTGTATTTCATTAAATACACATATCCAAATCTTGAATGATCGTCAGTGAATGTAATAAAATAAGAATACCCTCCTCGTGCATTCGTTGTCATAGGTCCAGATACATCTGTGTGTACCAATACTAACAACTCTATAACTCTTTCTCCTTTTCCACTAAAAGGAGATTTAGTCATTTTTTCCATGACACAAGATTCACAAGTTGGATATGATTCATAATCCGATAGCTCTATGAGCCCATCTTTATGCAACTTGGATAATCTTGTTTAATTAATATGACTAAGTCTACAGTGCCACATATAGGTATAATTAACATCATTTCTTTTCCTTTTCTTAGTTTGTTCAATTTGAAGTGTATTTTCATGCAAGTCAAGAATGTAAAGTCCATTTCGTAAATTACCAACACCATATAAAACATTATTATTATAAATAAAACAACTATTGTTCTTTATTTTAATGTCAAAACCATCCATATCCAATACAGATATTGAAATAATGTTTCTAATAAGTGATGGAACAAAATAACAATTATTTAAACTAATGGACTTACCCGTAGGCAGTGTTAAACAATAAGTCACTACAGCTAATGCAGCAACCTTTGCTCCATTTCCCACTTATAGGACAACCTCATCCTTACTCAGCTTTCTACTTCTAACTAGTCCCTGCATATTATTACATATGTGAGAACCACAGCCGGTATCCAATACCCAAGTAGAAGATTGACTTTCAGACAAATTAATTTCAATCATAAACAAACCTTGATTAGGATTCGAAGCTTCTCCAAGCTTCTTCTGTTTTTGTTCTGCAAGATAATCTTTGTAGTTCCTCTTCCAATTACCCAGCTTGTTGCAATGAAAGTAAATTCCTTTGCTAGCTTGATCAAGTTTCTTTTGATCCTTCACTTTCGCCTTACTCTTAACCTTCTTGGATTTCTTCTTTTGAGAAAATACCTTGGGCCTCTTCCTTTTCTTGGAAGAATCATCCACCATTAAGACGTGTTCTTTCTTGGATGCGAAGTGACCTTCAGCAGTTTTTAACATGTTAATTAATTCAAACAAGCTGACATCTAACTTATTCATGTAAAAATTCACAACAAATTGTGAGAAGGTGTCCGGGAGTGACTGCAAGACTAAATCTTGACAAAACTCCCCATCCATAACGAATCCAAGCTGTCCAATATGTTCAATCAGATTGATCATCTTTAAGACATGAGTCTCAATGGTAGTGCCCTCGGTCATCCGAGATCGGAAGAGCCCCTTAGTTATTCTATATCTAGTAGTCCTATTTTGCTCACCATATAACCCTTGAAGGTGCAGTAGCATAGTAGTAGCATCCATGGTTTCAAGCTGACGCTGAAGCTCGTTACTCATGGATGCGAGCATGATGCATTGAGCCACATATGCATCATCTTGCCACTGTTTAAAAGTAGCAATCTCTTCCTCAGAGGTTGTCTCTGTAACTTTTACAGGTACGTGCGAATTTAGGACATAAGAAATCTTTTCAGCAGTGAGAACAATTCTTAGATTCCTTAACTAGTCCGTATGATTCGGTCTGGTCAATTTGTTAGCATCAAGTATGCTACGCAGTGAAATTAGTGAATGTGACATTTTTAAAATTCTGCATGTAAAAAGATAATATTTTAGCAAACATTCATTTAATTAATTACCAAAATAAATTAGGTCTTATTTTATATTGGTATCTCCCACTATTTTCTTCAAACTATATTACCCTCATGAATATAGTTCGGCAATATCTAATTAATGATTTGCTAGTGAGAATAAGGATCTCATTTCAAATATATATAGCCTTGTGTGTGCAAAATAAACTATATATAAATAAATAAGTAGACAACTCTTGTCAATTACATCATCATGTAACTCCTTGTATTTTGCCACTTAAATCATAATGGTCAAGTGTGTGCACATCCGAACTAAAATGATTTAAGTTAAGTCATACCCAGCATTTCCATATAAGTGACGAGAAAACTACATCCCTTGTGTTTGCACAACAAGGCGGTAATGTTCAATTCATTATAAGCATCAAATGTAATAAAAACAACATCTCAAATATTTAATACTCGCCTTGTGTGTGCACAACAAACTCATATTAAATATTCAATGCTCTATTATTTTTATCATGCTAGAAGGCGACGTTCGATATTCCAAATATCTTTGAATGTTACAACTTAATATAATTTCATTAAGGGGTTTGTTATTATTAGTCTCATCTTATTTAGCGCGCATGCAAATATATATATAAAATACACGTCATATCATTAAACATGTGAAGCATGTTTGCATAATATATATATATATATATATATATATATAATACTAGCATGCACATATAGAATACTATATTCTACCCGGATTGATTATGGACTTTTATTCTAGTTTGGTTCACTAAAGCCACCAAATGAACCAAAATGTCAAACCCTAGGGTGCAAGAATAAACATTTAAATATAACTATTAAATTTAAACTCAGGCTCCATTGCAAACGGGTCTTCGAGCGCTCCTTGCTCCTTGATCTCCGGTTCTAAAAAAATTCTAACTAATCCTATTACAATTAAAATATTTAATTTAAATAGAAACCTTGATCAGCAGTCAAGGGGAAGTATATAAGATAGAGATAGAATTTACATCAAGAAGAAAACCAAAAAAGACGAAGTACGCAGACCCCATTTAATAAAACACATTCATTCAAGCATCCAACCAAATAAATTCAATCATATTGGTCAATATTCCATAATCAATCCCATTTATTATCATACATATCATCATATGTATCAATAAATAAAATCATTCCATATATATATATATATATATATATATATATATATATATATATATATATATATATATATATATATATATTCCGTGCGGCCACCTCGTGGGAAGAATCCCCTGGTTAATTATTATAAACACACACACACACACACATACACACACACACACACACACACACACACACACACACACACACATATATATATATATATATATATATATATATATATATCTCTAACATATATTTCTAAGAAGCTATAGGAGGATCAAGCTTTAACTCGATGTGAATCACTTGGTAAACCCATGGTAACTATCTTATATATATAATTAACCTCCATGAAGCATCAGGCTACCACGCAGAAAACATATCATTTTTTTTAAATAAATCAGCCACACTGAACCGAAGGAATCTTTATTACTGAAGTACCAAACATGATAGTGCATCACTGATTTAAAATCCAATCAATTCGCATACCTTAAAGTTCGCGAAACTGTTATAAAAAAAGGCCAAGTGATATTGTTTTTCATAAAATAATTTTATACAACAGATTATGCCGAATAAATTATTTAAAATACATATTCATACATATATGGAATCAAAATAATTAATAATTCGCATAAAGTTTGGCCCTGATACCACAGTAAGGTTTTGTGTAGCAATCAAATTACAAAAATAGCAGAAGCAAAGTAAAATCAGATTTTAAAATTTTTCACAAACTAATTACTCGGATCATCCTTTATGCATATTATTAATTAAAGTGAAGAACAAGAAGTTATGTAATCATACCCTTGTAGATACGAGCTTCCACATGTACGAGTTCACCTCCTACTTCTCTACGATCTCCTTGAATCTCCGGGTAGATTCCTTCCTTTGATCAATGTTAGCCACCCAAGTGTATGGCATCTAGAGGTGATCCACAAAGAAAGAAGAATTTTCAAGAAGAATGGTGTATTGGCTTAAACACTAATTTTTCTATCTCTATAGAAAAAGGGGCATACTCTCCAACAATTAGAATTATGTATCTACTTGATATCTGACATAAGACTCCTCTTATAAAGATATCAAGTAACCCTATTTAATTAAAATAAGGTATTATTTATTTAATTAAACTCTTTTAATTAAATGGGCTCCCTAATTTTATTAGGGATAATTAATTAAACTTCTTTAACTAATTTTTCCTTCTAATCCTATTAGGAATAAATGAGAGTACTTATATTAAATTAATTTATAAACTCTTTTAGAAATTAAAATAATAATAAGTGTAATAATATTAATAAGACTCCTCTTATTAATTTATATTTAATATTTCTAAAATATTAAATAATAAATATTAAGCTATTTAACTTATTCTATCACCATATATTAAATTAAATATACTTAACATATTATTACGATTATGCCATTAACTTCTTAAATAATTACTCTTCCTTTTATGGTGTGACCCTTTAGGTACTCCATATTAAACCGATTGTGAATAAATCAATTAGAACAATTCTAATCTTATTTAAATAAATAAATTAAATGATTTATTTATTTAAATAAATAATATTTATTCTATAATAGGGATAAGCCTCCCCAGGGATCAACATTAATCATAAAAGAACCTTTGAGTTAATAATTACCGTACAATTCAATCATTCCACCATACAATGTCCCAATTAAATATAAGACATGGAATTACTGTCAAGTCTTATTTTATTTAATTATATGTATTTCGATTCCCAAATGCCCAACTCCTAATGAATATAAATTAAAAACTACTTTCTGATTTCATTCCACCTTGGCCAAGGATTCCTAGGTTGTTATTTATCGAATCATATAGGACATTTCTCTTCTTTTACTAGAAGTGATAGATTCTTTATTGATCATTCATTATCTCCATATATAACTTATTACTCCCAAGCATACCCTTTGATATACCCTAAAGGTCTTAAGGAATAAGTCAAAGTGTAACTCATTATATATAAGATACTATGATGATCTCAAGTCTAAGGATTATTTATACTACTATCGCTACAGGAATTCCTATTGACAGACAAGTAAAACTACATTAGGTATTCCTTAGCGAGTCACGTTCAGTGAACTTATTCTCTAATAAGCACCTACATACTGGCTTTAGTGTCTCCACACAAATGATCATAAGATCAATCATTCTCATCCAATGAGCAAGCAACGTATCTATTAATCTATTTGGATTCACTAATCCCCTTTTTAGTAATCCATCGATTGAGAATACTTTAGTTTTCAGCTATCTAAGAATTTAGATCTCATTAGCATGATCTCATCATGATTCTAAAAGCATTGCTTAAAACTATGAGTTTATCACATATTAATAAAATAACACCATGTTGATAATAAATTCCTTTAATAAATAATTCTTTTATTAATAAATAAATAAGATTGATTACAAAAATATATACTTTATCATCATACATGATTGGCTTGTATGCATACTTCTTTCATAAATAATCCCTAACTTTTCATGATGTAATAGCATTAACACATTAAATTCACATTTTGGAAATCCAAGAAACCAAACTTAGCATTCTATATAACTAAGTTGCTGATTTTTAAAACTCGTGTCCCATATTAAGTGACCCAAATAGTAGCTTATGCTCAGTTACGTGAACTCAAGCTTGCTAGAAACTTTATTGTGATGATGAGCTGAGATGGGGAAGAAGGAGTTGGTGAAATCTTTTCTCCAAACTCTCTCAATCTATTGGTTCCTTCTCTTTCCGTTGGTTTGTATATGGTAGGCAAATTCATGGACTGTGTAATCCATCTTGTATAAAATGGAAGCTCTTCTTCTCATTTCTCAGCTGCTAGATAATTTGTCTGATAAGTTTATATTGAGAGTGTGAGTTACTGAGTTGAGTAAGAAGGAGTCTGAGATTGTAAGGAGTGCCATTTTTGCTTCAAGAGGTATACCATTGTATTGTGTCCTTAATTTTGAGTTTAGTTAAATTCTTATAATACTCATGAATTCTCTGTTAATTGGTATGAAATGGTATATCATTGTGTTGTTTGAGCTTATACGCATGTTTAGAAGTATTATAGTTAGTCTAAGTTGCAAAAATTAGCAATGATTGTGTTGCTTGTGTTGAGGCTCTACAGAAGCAGAGCCATATTTTTGCTACTTGCTCGAAGTGGCAAGGCCACGCCACTTCTATAGTACTACAACGCGTGGCTGCCCGGGTTGCCTGTCTTCAAAACTGATCTTGGTTCTGAAAGTAGTATGCACACAAGCCAATCATATTTGATGACAAAGCATATACTTTGTAGCAATCTTACTCATTTATTAATAAAAAATATTAATTTATTAAAGGCTTTTAATTATCTACATGATGTTGCTTTATAATATGTGATAAACTCATAGATTTAAGCAATGCTTTTAGAATAATGATGATGATCATTCTAATGAGATCTAAATTCTTAGAAAGCTTAAAACTAAAATAGTTCCCAATCGTTGGATTACTAAATTGGGAATTAGTGAATCCAGATAGATTGGTACATACGTTGCTTGCTCATTGGATGAGGATGATTGATCTCATGATCATTTGTGTGGAGACACTAAAGTAAGTATGTAGGTGCTTATTAGAGAATAAGTTCACTAAACGTGGCTTGCTAAGGAATACCTAATGGAGTTTTACTTGTCTATCAATAAGAATTTGTGACGCCCCCAAAATAGGTATACATCACCTATTCTATGACGAACGAGAATTTTGTAAATTGTTTTAATATTTATTAAATTAAATAAATATTTTTCGATGATTTAATTATTAGATTAAATAATTAATTGATGCAGTTGTGATAGATTAATTTAATTATATGTGTTATATTTATTAAATTAATGTGGAGAATTTTATTATTCAAAGCATGTAATTATGTGAGCTTATTGAATTAAATGAATTATTTAATTAAGCATGATGTTATTTTAATTAAGTTAATTATTAATTAGAGATTTAATAATTTGACATTTATTATTAATGAGAAAGTTAATTATGTGACTATGTGAATTAATGAGAATTTATTATATGTTATTTAAAGTAAAATAAATAAAATATTGGATTTATTTTATAAGGAGTGTGACATTTTCAAACTATAAGATAAAAGGTTCTATTAAAATAATGAGTTTTGAACTTAATTGCTAGCCAAACATGGCTTTGGAGGAGTTATGGCTAGTTAACCCATGATGGGCAACTGACCATGATGCGCGTCAGTTCTCTTCTCCTTTATACGTACTCTCCTTCCCTTTTCTTTTATTATTTTTTTGGCTAAGTCTAGAAATACAAAGAGAGTTCGGAGAGAAAATTGAGAAGTTTTGAGAGAAATTGTAAGTGTGTAATCAACAAGTACTTGTGAAAAGAATTTCATTGATCATCTTTTAATCTACGCTTGGGTAATCTCCGCAAACCAATTGTTATATTTACGTCTTTTAAAATTTCCATGAGTATGGCTTAAGTCTTCTGTGAAACTCTGTAATTGGTTTAGGAGTAACGTTTATGGGTTATATGTGTGTTATGTTATATCAAATTGTGTTTAATTATGTATATGTTGTAAACCATAACATCAAATTCATGAAAACATGTCGTATATAATTTCTACAAAATTACAAAGTATGGGTTTTGGCCTTATGGCCTTATACGTGATATTTTATGTAGTGATCGTATATTATCCCTAAATTCTATACTCCTATAATATTATGCATGTTGATACGAAGAGACCAAGCCTTAAACGAACGGATTCGGTGTTATAACGAATTTGTAGTGTTAAATCTATGATTTTGTTCATTAACTTCAAGAACATCAAGAACAGTCAAATTTTTACATGATTTAATTCTGTTATTGGGTGTTTTAAATGGTTAAAATCATTTTACAAAGGTTGGGTTATGTTTATGTATAAATTATAACATATGGGTATGTGTAATTTGGTGAAATTAGTGTTAAAAATGTGTTGATTTCGCTGAATTCTGTGTTCTTCGCGAACTGGAAACTCAAAGTCTGGGATTTCGCGCCGCGGCGCCAACTCCCAGTTCATTTCTTGTGCCGTAGCGCCACCGCGCCGCAACCCCAAGTACCAGGCCGTAGTGCCACGGCGCCGCAGCGCCAAGACTCAGTACAAAAGTGGCGCCGCAGCGCCACTTAGTAGAATGTCCAAAAATGTATTTTTTTTATGTTAAGTCTAGCAATGTGTTAGTAACTTAATGTAATGAACATGTAAACATGTTAGAAATATAATGAAATGATGATATAGTTGTTTAACATGTAAATAACATAAGTACATGTGAATTGAATTATTGAATACATAATTAGCTTGATTATTTATAAAGTGATATTATGTGACAGTTAATGTGATAAATTGCTTAAGTATAGTCAATAATTAAATTAGACAAAAAGAAAAAGTTTATGATGATTAATTAAGTTATAATTAACTGGTATTGTGTATGTGAATGGTATATAGGATTTAATTCAAAGAACGTGCTTAGCTAAAGTATAATCTACGCGCGAGGCAAGTTTCCTAAACTTAAACTCTTAAATTTGAGCAAGTTCCCTAACCCTATTTGTCATTATTATTCAAGCTTATTATTTACCTTGAATAAGCTATCGTTACTATTATTCAAGTTCAAATAATTTATTAAAGATTGATTATCTTTCCAAAGTATGAAACCTTAATGATTCAACTAGTCCATAGTTGATGAGCATTCTAAATTTTAGAACCCTTGAAGAATTATCCAAACCAAACTTCCTTTGATGCGGACTCAAATGTCAAACTGAGATGAACAACCCTGTATAGGGGGTTATTTACGCTTAGCGTTGAGATATTATGCACAGTATGGTACTAAGGGCTGATCCCCCTAAGTACGAGAAGAACCCTAAGTACGAGAAGAAGGTCCATAGTCTTATGATTGTTAAAGGTTTCAAGTAAAACCCTTGTTAACCCAGGACATAGTTCAAGGTCTTATGAACCTCAGAATTCTTTTGATTCTTGTTATTCACTCTTGATTCAAAAGTTGAACTTTTATTCAGATGTCTTTGATCTATTTGCATGTTATTATACTGTTATTTCATTTTTATACTTGTGGGCATTTGTGCTCACTCTTGCTTAATAATAACATTGCAGTTAAGAATGAAAGAGCTGACGAACCTTCCACTAGTAAGTGCAAGGGCAAAGTTCGCAAATGATGAAGACTTGTTATTTGATATGACTTGTTATTTTATATTATGTATTTGTTTAAGACTTAAATTAAAAATGTTGTTTAAGACTTATTTGTTAGAATTCCGCACAGATATTTTAAGGTTAGTTTAACATGGGATTGTATTATTATTATTCAGATGTTATAACCCTATAAGGGGAAGATTTTTATTTCTATTATTGCATGGTTTGCATTATTATGGGTAGGTAGATAGATGATATTTGTATCGTGAACACCGAATTCTGTGGAAATGGAAGTACCGGATTTAGGGGTGTCACAGGTTGGTATCAGAGCCGTAGGTTATGAACCTTAGGTGGGGGAACAACCTTAGGTAGTAACCTTATAGAAAGAAGATAGTAAAGGAAAACTCTTATCGAGTTTTAAGAAATGAATTTTTGGTAATTCATTGAAGATAATAAAATACATTATGTGTTTATGTGTTAATTTATGTGCTCATTAGTACGACTTAGTAACTAAAACTTAAAATTTTGTTGTCAGGATGATGAATGTTGGAGAAGCTAGTCAAGCTTGGGAGGAAGAACCTCGATTACCTATAGTACCTACAGAGGAGGAGCCCCAAGACATACATGTTGTTACGGAACAGTTAGTTCAGAGGGAGTCATCTCCATTGATCACCGTTGTTGGTCAGGAGCATGAGCTCGAGACTGATCCTGAGGAGGATCCTGAGGAGGAGTTTGATGAGGAAGAGGAAGAATAGGAGTTACCACGGTACACCGTTGATGCAGAGATGTATGACACATTATACGACTGTAACGTGGAATTACAAGACGAGGTTCAGGAATTGACTGAGCGAGTGACTGTTCAGCAGTCTACTTTAGAGGAGAAGGAGAGGGAGATTTTGACTCTTCACTCACGATTAGGAAATGTAGAATGGGATTTGGTCCATGAGAAGGGTCAAACTGAAGAGAAGACCGAGGAGATAGAGAAGCTGAAAAAAGAACTGAAAGAAACCTCCGGAAGACTGGAAATAGCAGAGGAAGGATGGGTAAGAGAATCACGTCGAGCTGATCGTGCAGAAGATGATAGTCACGCAAAGAAGGCAAAGCTTGAAGAGACATACTCCACACTTAATCATGCAATGGATGAGGCTCAGGAACGAGTTTTGAGATACCCCATCCAGTTCGAAGGACTTCCGTCGTATATGCTGGATCGCAGTACGATGTTTCGCATCATGGATGAGGAGCGTGGCAAGGCTATTCAGCACCTTGATAGACAAGATTAGAATCCGTTTAATTATGTGAAAGACTTAATTAGTTTTTATATGTAAATTCCGATGTGTTTATGAACGAAGGAATATGTTAATATTTTAAATCCTGTGAATTCTTTATTCCAGGATAGTTGATGTAAATAGCAGTTATGCTATAGTTTGATGTTAAAACTTTGAGTTAAATTAAATATAAATTTCTCTTTGACTTGAGTGTAAAGATGGGTAGATTATTGGTATGATCATGACTATGGGTTGTTTTTTATGACGCCCCCAAAAATAGGTATACATCACCCATCCTGGGTCACCAAATACATGGTACAGAATACAAATACAATCTTAAATATACAACATGAGCTGTGAGTTTTAATACAAATATTGTCATCTAGACAATATCCACACTCAATGGAGTACTAATTACATTTATTATTACACTATTTCATAGAATAGTGAGGACTACTAATGCAAACATCTAGGATCATCATTCTGTTCCCCCAACTAGTCCCAGCTACGTTCTCATTTCCTGAAGAGAACAGTGAAAGAAAGGGTGAGCTCAACTAGCCCAGTAAGAAATATTATGACTAAGATAATGCAGAATAAATTATCATTAGTCTTCAATAATGTTAAACTGATAAAATACAATAGACATCAAGTTTAACTGTAGCGGAACAAGTAATCCATTAAAAGAGTCAACTAGAGAATAAAATCTACTATCTTTTATGATTTAAAAGGTTTTTCATCACTTTTATCACTGAAACTCAGCTCAATAAATAATCCACATCGTTAAATCATCCCTGCACTACAGGCCAAGGATATTTTTTAGTATCACGACCACGAATTATCCATGCACTACGGCTAAAGATAATCATGTTTTCATCAACGGTCCTGATCATTCCATAAAACAATTCATCTTTGCACTATGACCAAAGAGAATCCATAGCCATAATCATACCAAAAACTGTCCATCAATGCACTACGGGCCAATGAGGACTTTTTTCACATCATTTATAACATTACGGTCATGATTACACCGAATAATCCCTGGTCATAATCATACCAAGTTCATCTATGCACTACAGGCAATAGATGACTTTCAACAAAATATAAACATGAGGATGATGACAATGATATAAAGATTCAATAAAAACAAGTTCAAGAATTAATTTATCTAGGAACTGATAACGTCCAAATTGTCAACATGATACTGATTTATAGAGTAAAATTCAAGAATGCTCAGAAGAATATTTCCATGAAAAGATACTGGATGAAGCGCAAATATCAAGGATATTCCACTAATTTCATAGAGTATAGAAGTCAAAATTTTAACCAACTGAGTATAATAAAGAATGAAATAACAAAAGAAATCGCCATGCATGCGGTACTTCACATAGACAGGTTATTCAAACAAAATAATAAGTAACGGAACCAGGTCAGACGAAATTCGCACCGACAGGATGTTTCAACAGAATAATAAAGAATGGAATAACAACATAAATTACCATGCATGCGGTACTTCGGATAGACAGGTTATTCCAATAGAATACTAAATAACGGAACCAGGTCCGGCATAAAACGCACAGACAGGATATTCCAACAAAATAATTAAGACGGAACCAGGTCCGGCGTAAAACGCACAGGCAGGATATTCCAACATAATAATAAAAACGGAACTAGGTCCGGCGTAAAACGCACAGACAGGATAATCCAACAAAATAATAAAGAATAGAATAACAAAAGAATTTCACCAAGTATAGGGTAACCCGCATATACAAGTTATTCCAACAGAATAATAAAGAATGGAATAACAGAAGTTCTCTTCATGAATACAAAAAAAATAATACCCCTTACAGGTACAACAAATAATATCCCTTACCTTATAAGAAACTGGATATTGGAGTAGTGAAGTAGCAGAACACTTTTCTTCTTTCTCTCTCTAGAGTTTCAGTGAATTCGTAGGAAATAATGAAGGAATGCGCTTCTATTTATAGGAAAATAGACTGAATAGTAGCTAATTCATGAACAGTCCAGATTGATTTATTTTTAATCGGACGGTCCATATTTAAAGCAAAATCTTTTAAATAAAATATAATATATTCTATTTATAATCTAATAAAACGAATAACTTTATAAAAGATTTTACTATGCAAATACTATACAGGCACTATGCAAATATTATGCATAATAAAATATAATATATTCTAATTATTGTCTAATAAAATGAATAATTTTATAAAAGTATTCTGTTTTATATAAAAAGATTTTACTATTAACCTAATAAAACGAATAACTTTATAAAAATAGTCTGTTTTATATAAAAAGTTTTTCTGCTTTATTACGTTAATAATACTAATAAAACAAAACTGAGTGACTTATCACGTAAGCCTCAAAAATCAATATTGTATGCTACTATGCAACCACACGTATTACTGTACCTTTACTACCGAGTAGTTCAACAGTATTAACGGTAAAACTTCCGTCGTTATTTTCATAAAATATTTTTGTCGTTTTCTCAATTAGACAATAATTCCGTTGTGGGGTCCACCAATAATTGTGCCGTCATACGAATATTCTCCGACAAAAATAATATTTCCCGACCAATCGAATATAATACAACAACTTGCATACTTTGCAAAATTTATAAATACTACCCACAACTATAACATTATCTCAAATTCACACCATAATATTTAAAAAATATTTCGAAAAAATTAAATCTTTATTCATAAAATCTGGGGTTTCACATCTTTGCCCAGTAGTGCAAAGTTGAATTGTTGACTGGTAAGATCATGACTATTGAATTTATAATTGAATATCTTTAGCTTAAGTGCAAAGGTGAATTGATCAACATGGTTATAATTATTGTTTATATAAATTCTGAGATGATTATATATTTCTTTGAGATATTAATATTTTTGGCCTATAGTACAAAGATGATCTGTTGTTGAATATTTTTGGCATGTAGTGCAAAGATGATCTGTTGTTAAATATCTTTGGCCAGTAGTTCAAAGATGAACTGTTGACGAATATCTTTGGGCGTAGTGCAAAGATGAATTTATCAGTATGATTATAAATAAGAACTGTGATTTGGTATAACCATGATCTTTGATATTTCAGGTAAAGACAGGTGATGAAAATTATCTTCGTCCTAGATGAGAAGAGGAATTTAGAACCACAATTATGATTATGAGTGATTCCTATGATTGTGAACCAGAATTGTTGATTGATGTTATAGGGATAAAACATTGTTGGTGAATTTTTAATATAGAGAAGATAATAGACTTTATGGTCTATTTGACTCTTCTAATGGATTGCTCGTTCCGCTGCAACTATGGTTGAAAAGTTTTATCATGTATCATATGTTCTAAATCTCTGATTTATTAATGATGAAGGCTATTGATAATTTAATTATCTTTAGTCATGATATTCTTTATTGGGCTATTTGTGCTCACCATTTTGATTCACAATTCTTTTCAGGTAATAAGAGTGTAGCTGGGTTGAGCGAGAGTAACAGGGGAATAGAACGGTGGTCTCTGCTGTGAAGGTTCTCCCTAAACAGTATGGAAATAAATTTATTGAGAACTTTGGAATAGTGTGTTGTATTTTATACATCATTTAGTAATTATATTAGGTGAAACATATAGGGTGAGGCGAACCTAACTTTAGAAGGGTGATTTGCCACTATCATACAAGATGTCTAATGACATACAACCTCGTGTCATCATAAGACAAGGTTGTGTACATTCACTTGCTGAGTATATCTAAGAGCACTACCTATATAATCTTGGTGTTTGGTTGAAGTATAATTCTCAATTAGAGACAGTAGAGATAATGATATGTCAAGAGAAGACTCACCATTGGAAATAATATGATAGTAATCTTCTCGTTTTTCTTTGGGGTCTATTGGGTAAACCAAGGATAATTCTGTGGACATATGATATCTATCATAACCTAGACGCATGGCGTCCCATGTACGAAGGTTTTCTAGAGCACTTTCCGAATATTTTAATTTTTAAAACAGTTATTGAATGTACTTTTATGTAAGGTGTCATGCCATGAGTCACAGTTGGTATATATATGTATCAAAGCTTACAACATATGTGTTGTTGTATTTTACACGATAATTGCGATAATGAAGTTGTAGTAATTTTTTGTACCATGTATTTGGCGACTCAGAATAAGTTTGGTGAAATGGACCGATTTTAGGGGCGTTACAATATTTAATTTATTTAATTAGTGTATTAAGTAAATTATAGGAAAGTGACTTAATATTATGAAAAATTATTTTAAATAAGAATAATGTATTTAAAAATATTTTGAGTTATAAAATATAACTTTAAATATTTTTAGAGAATTTTTATTAATAATTTAATATTAATGATATTAGATTTATTTAATTATTAAATTAAATAAATAAGTTAAAAATGATTTAATTGATTTAAAAATTATTTTAAATGAGAATAAACTGTTAGAAAACATTTTGAATTATAAAATATAATTTTTAAATATTTTTGGAGAATTCTCATTCATAAATTAATATTAATGATATTAGATTTATTTCATTATCATATTAAATAAATGATTTAAAAATGATTTTATTGATTTAAAAATTATTTAAAAATGAGAAAAATATTTTAAGTTATAATTAATGACTTTTAATATTTTAATAATAATTTCATTAATATTTAAATATGAATGGTGATGGTTTAAAAATAATTTTAATTAATTTAAAAATCATTTAAGTAGAATATTCATGATTTAAAAATATTTTAAGTTATTAATAATAACTTTAATATTTTGACAAGTATGTTATTAATATTTTTATATTATTAAATATTAATGATAATAAGATTATTTAATAATTAAATCATTTAAAAATGATTTAAGTGTTTGAAAAATTATTATAAATTATAATAATTATTTAAATATTATTAAAAGCTTCCGAAAAATATTATAAACGATATTTGACGTATCTAAAATAATATTGAAGCTTAGAGACCAAGTTTAATTGACAATCAATGTGTTAATTATCGGATATGGTGATCAGAACACCGAGAATGGACCGAAGTCCAACCAGACCGAACTAGTTAGACTTGTTAAGTGTTTATATAGGTTATAAACACTAATGTGGCTATGTGGTAATGTGCCTATGAGAAGTTTGACTGTAGAATACAGTGTTACGTGATTATAAATTATTATGCTAATTGTGAGACCGATATTATTTGTTATAGGTCTTTCAAAAGCAGATAAGTATATTGTGTAGCTGTAATCAGCGAAAGAGGTAAGTTTCCTAACTCAACCTTGAGTTATATTCATTCAATTATTATAGTGGTTAATTATTGTTAATTAAATCACGTCCAAAAATTTATTGTTGATTATTCGCAGTTAGTGCATGTTTAATAATTCAAATTGAACTACTGATTCGAAAAATATACATTTGTAGAATAACTGTTGTTAGATATTCATATCTGTAGAAGCTAATATTGACAGTACAGAAAATTCCTATTTATTGTCGAATTATGTTGAAGAATGTCTTACCTAATCATTCTTGCTAGACGAACATTTGTTGGAACTTGGTAGGTTCGAGAAGAGAAGAGAAGCGAATTTAATTATTATTGATAGATCAATGCCAGTTGTATTGGCTAGATCGAAAAAAAAAACTTGATAGGTTTGAGAAGAGAAGAGGAGAGAAGTGATTAGAAATTGAATTTCGTTGTTAAATCAAAACTTAATTATGAGACTGAGAAGAACAACCTTTTATATAAAGGGAACATTTTTAGTCATATATTCGACTATTACGCGCGACTTAAGTATTATGCATAATATAGGGTACAAGCAGTTGGCCGGCTCTAAGTACTTGCAGAGGGGTACGATTTAATCTGTATAGTTATCTGCTACACCTGCGTTCAAGATCCAATGGATCACTCAGTATAAATCTGGAAAACATTCCACCTTGCTATTCCGTAGAACTAATTCTTGATTATTCATTTGAATATCGTAGAAAACCTTGAAAGCGTGGTACTCTTTCATTATCAAATTATTGAGTTGCATAGAAGGCGAGAAGACTTGTTATTAATTCTTATACATTTATCGTATGTCTTAACTTGTGCTCACCTTTGCTATATATAAAACTTTTTAGATAGGGATGAAGTTGCAGAAGGTATTGTGAAGAAGAATAAAGGAAAAGGCATGGTGATAAATTAGTTATAATTAGCATATTTATTATGTTGTTTTGTAAACCCTTTTTGTATATCTAAAGGGTATGTTTGTAATATTAAGGTTAGCGGACCTGAGACTAATGTATTAACAACATATGTTAATGTGATATGTATTACTATTTCTATATAAATGGGTAGTTAGATATTATTATATTTTGGATCGTGAACACCAAACTCGGGAGTCAGGTAACCCAGATTTGGGGGCGTCACAGTTGTCCATATTGAACATAGACAAGGGTTAGAACACTTGCCTTTAGCGTCTTTTATCGTTAATACAAATTCCCTTTGTGTCTTTAAGGATTCTACAATACATGATCACATAACATACCACATTAGGTCGTATATAATCAAGTAAGGTCACTAATATATCTTACCCTTCTTCTCAATTTAATCATGCTTTAGATTATTTATCATTGTTACGGTTAATCATCTTACATTGTTCTTATGTTTACGTAATTGTTCGTCAACTTTTAGTTGAGTTCTAATTATACTTAAGGATGTCATTCTTTAAATGTTAAACATCTACAATGATGTTACTTCAAGTCAATTAAGTAATCAATTCATTACTAATTAACTCCTTCCTTCTTTATACACTTAAGCATTCTTCTCTGCCTATTCTCCAGTGATGTCGCTGCGGCGCCAACTTTATATATATAACTCGCACTGCGGCATAGGTTTGTAGTACCCTTGCCCCGAACTCGGCGCTGCGACGCGAGTCCCTCCACTAACTACCGTGCTACGGCGCCACTCTTCAGTGGGTGATGGCCATGTCTGGCGCTGCGGTGCCAAACTACTTCACTAAAGCCGCATTTAAGCGCCACTTTACAGTGGTTGGGGTTTCAGTCTGGCGTTGCGGTGCCAAGGACAATGCCTTGGGCGACGCTATGGCGCCGACCCTGAGCTTCAAACAGTTGACAGTTTTGATTTGTCTTTATGAATTTCCCGAGCTCATAACTCATTCGTTATAAGTTCGAATTGGTTCGTTCAAAAGCCATTACGTCATAAATCACATGCTCTATGATTTCATTAGAAAATATATCATTTTCGAATCTTTTAACTCAAAATTCACCGATTAGTTCATTATTATGAAAATTAAACGTTCGTGAACGTTCAAAGCTCGTTTCTTCGTTTTAAATCAGAATTTGGTCATTTTTGAGTTCGCAACAATAGAATTCCAATTGAAACTAATCTCCATTGAAAACCAACATTTCTGAGTTAAATGTTAACTTTTGACTTCCCTTCTGAGAATTTAACGATTTTGACGATTATCGTCTAATCTCGTAAATTTCGCCAGAACTTCGTTACTTGAGATTTTTACACCGTTCAAAATGGATTCATTCCATATATCTAACAGCCTAACCAAACATATTTCATCAAATCATTTATATGACAAATTCTTACAAGTTCTTCCTTAGTTCAATACTTATAAAAGTATGATTTCTTTACATATAACTTATTAAGGTTTAAGTCCATTGATTAGCTATCTTATCACTTCTTATCATGCATGCTCCACAAATCCACACATCTCTATCAAACTATTATTGAAGAGATGGAAGATTAATGGTCTAGGATTCTTTCCCTTGAAGATCAACTTGGTTGTTCTTCTTTCTTTTCTTGGATAATGAAAGCTCTAGCTTTTTCTTATCTCTCTCTCAAATATGTTATGCTAAGAATGTTGGTGGAAAATTAACAAAGCACAAATGATCTAGCAACTATTCTATTTATAGAAAATCCAAAGTGAGGATAGTTTGGTCATTTAGGCCATCCACCTCCTTATTATTCAAGTATTGCTCCCCATAACTCTTATCTCTTGCTTGCTCTCCACTCTTGGTTAACCATGACTCACTTATGGGGGCCACATGGGCTGCCCCATGGGTTTTCTAACCCGTTTACCTGTTGGTTCGATCCACGAATCCGATTCTTAGTTTGGGCTTGCAAAGATTTCTACACAAAACCTTCAAATCCAATGAAATAGGATTAAAGCATTTAACATAAAATCCTCGTATCCCTTACGTATACTTGTTCGTATAATCTTTCGTCATACACGTTATATTAACTTTCATACATACTTGCACTGTACATCGTATCATACTCATTATTCATTGCCTCGTATAATACTCGCTATTATACGATTATCAATCATTCCAAACTTTACGCTCCTTAACATTCTCAAATTTAGTACTTAGGCGAAAAACTGCGTTAGCCATAACAGAAATATTATTACATATTCCATCTTTTCTTATTATTCTATCATTACGTATTTCTCGGAAGTTCAAAAATAATCCAAGCAAAAATTTGTGAATAGTATTTTTCAAAAAATTTCTCAGAAAACTTTTATTTTCGTCTTGAAAATTCAAACACATTAATTTCTTCACGTGGCCAAAACACTACGACTTTCCGATATATTTAGGTTATAGAATGACCTTCATCTTATTAACAAATAATAACATATAATATAATTTTATTCATTATTTAATTAAATAAACTTATTTTACAATAAATTCGATTTTCTCGATCGTTACAAAGCTATTTAATTTATTCTATCATCATAGATTAAATTAAATATACTTAACATATTATTACGATTATGCCATTAACTTTTTAAATAATTATTTTTCCTTTTATGGTGTGACCCTTTAGGTTCTCCATATTAAACCGGTTGTGAATAAATTAATTTGAACAATTCTAATTAGAACATGTAAGTAAAACTCCATTAGGTATTCCTTAACGAGTCACGTTCAGTGAACTTATTCTCCAATAAGCACATAAATACTTGCTTTAGTGTCTCCACATAAATGATCATGAGATCAATCATCCTCATCTAATGAGCAAGCAACGTATGTACCAATCTATCCGGATTCACTAATCTCCTTTTTAGTAATCCATTGATTGAGAACATTTTAGTTTTAAGCTATCTAAGAATTTAGATCTCATTAGCAAGATCTCATCATGATTCTTAAAGCATTGCTTAAAACTATGAGTTTATCACATATTATAGATAATAAATGCCTTTAATAATTGATTCTTTTATTATTAAATAAATAAGATTAATTACAAAGTATATGCTTTATCATCATACATGATTGGTTTGTATGCATACTACTTTTAGTTTTATCACATTTGATGCTTATTAAGGAATTGAACAATGTTGTTTTATTATGTCATACAAGGATGGTGATTTTCTCTTCACATATATGGAAGTGTTAGGTTGGACTTAACTTGGATAATTTTGATTTGGATGTGTCACACTTGATTAATAGTCTAAGAGGCAACATACAAGGATTTACATGTTGATGTAATTAACAATAATTATCTACTTATTTATTTATATATAGTTTGTTGTGCCACACAAGACTATATACATTTGAAATGAGATCTTTATTCTCACTAGAAAATCTTTAATTAGATTTATCGAACTATAAATTGAGGGGAATATAGTTTGAAGAAAATAGTAGGAGATACCAATTTAAATAAATACCTAATTTGTTTTGGTAATTAATTAAATGAATGTATGCTAAAATGTTGTCTTTTTCACATGCATAATTTGAAAATGTCAAACTCACTAATATCAGTACGTATCATACTTGATGCTAACAAACTGACCAGATCGAATTACACAAATTAGTTAAGGAATCTGAGAAGTGTTCTCACTATTGAAAATATTTCTTATGTCCTAAATTCACCTGTCCCTACAACTGTTGTAGACACAGCCTCTGAGGAAGAGATTGCTACTTTTAGAAAGTGGCATGATGATGCAACTGTGACTCAATGCATCATGCTAACATCCATGAGTAACGAGCTTTAGCGCCAGTATGAAACTATGGATGCTCCTACTATACTCCTGCACCTTAAAGAGTTGTATGGTGAAGAAAGTAGGATTACTAGATATCAGATATCTAAGGAGCTCTTCCGATCTCGGATGACCGAAGGCACTACCATTGAGACTTATGTCCTAAAGATAATTAATTTGATTGAACGTCTTGGACAGTTGGGGTTCGTAATGGATGGAGAGTTAAGTCAAGTTTGATCTTGTAGTCATTCCCAGACACCAACTCATAATTTGTTATGAATTTTCACATGAATAAGTTAGGCGTCAGTTTGCCAAGTTTCTTAACATGCTAAAAACTGCTGAAGGTCACTTCCTATCTAAGAAGGACTTATTACTAGATGATTCTTCCAAGAAAAGGAAGAGGCCCAAGGTTTCTTCTAAAAGAAGAAAATGAAGAAGGTTAAGGGCAAGGCGAAAGGAAAGGATAAGAAGAAGGTTGATCTAGATAATAAAGGAATATTCTTCCATTACAACAAGTCGGGTCACTGGAAGATGAACTGCGAGAATTTTCTCACGAAACAAAAGCAAAAGAAGATTAGAGAAGTTTCGACTTTCGATAAATGTTTGTTCATGATTGAAATTAATTTTTTGAAAGTCAAAATTCCACTTTGATATTGGATACCGGCTCTGGTTCTCACATATATAATACTATGGAGGGACTAGTCAAAAGTAGAAAGCTGAACATGGATGAGGTCGTCCTACGGGTGGAAAACGGAGCAAAGGTTGCTGCATTAGTTTTAGGGACTTATTCCTTAGCACTACATACTGGTAAGTCCATTAATTTAAATAATTGTTATTTTGTTCCAACACTTATGAGAAACATTATTTCAAATTCTGTATTTGATATGGATGGTTTTGATATTATAATAAAGAACAACAGCTGTTCTATTTGTAATAAAAATGTGTTACATGATGTTGGTAATTTACTGAATGGACTTTACATACTTGACTTGCATGAAAAATATACATCAAATTGAAAAACTAAGGAAAGGAAAAGTGATAATATTAATTTAATCTTTATGTGGCACTGTAGACTCAGTCATATTAATGAAACAAGATTAACCAAATTGCATAAAGATGGGCTTTTAGAGCTATCTGATTATAAATTGCATCCAACTTGTGAATCTTGTCTCATGGGTAAGATGGCCAAATTTCCATTTAGTGGAAAAGGAGAAAAAGTTACAGAGTTGTTAGCTGTTGGTCTATTTCGCAATCAATGAATACGTGCAAGTATGCATGGTCAACAAATAATAAAGTGATAAGAAAAGTATTGTTCCCACGAGGAAATATTTAATAAAAAGTACCAAATACTAACTCGTACCCAAATTAATTTTATTTAAACAAATGATTTATGATTGTGAATTAAAATAATTAATAAAACTGCTATTAAATACAACTAGATTAAAATCAGGTTATAGAGAATTAAGATCACAACATCACTTATTGCTCACTTATATCAATACATTTCTTATTAATTATGCTCACTATTCTGGACTGTTAATCAAGAACTTACTAGTATTTATAACCACCTTCCGATGCATTAATAACATATTAATTAAAATTCACAGTTGATAGAACTGAATCAAACACCCTAATTAACTAATTCACTATATTCTAATGTAAATTATGATTAAAAAGGATTTAAAGCACATGTTCCCTATCAAATTACATGTGGCGTAAAGGTGTCGAGCCCTTGGGAATATGCAGAGATCTGAGTAGGTGACACTTCCACGGTTTCCAGTCCCTTTGATTAAATGGATGGTTTCCTCCATTTGTTGGACTTTCTTTCATATATTCCCAGTTTCTCGATCATCCCTGAGATTTTTGATTTCAGGGGTTTTGTTGGTTCCTTTATTAGAATGAGGTTTAGGTATCTGGGTTTCTAACTTTCTGTTAATACCCTGACTGCCCGCTCGAGTGAATGACTCTGGCTGAGTAGGCATTGTCTGTCCCCGAGTGTTTTTACTTTGTTCTTTTAGAAAAACAGTCAATTCTGCTATCTGATTCCTTAATCCTTCGAACTCTACTCAGGAAACAGGAGTAGGATCAGGCTGGGCACTTGTAGCCATGTCTGACGGTAGGTTTAGTGCCTGTTTGGACTTTGAATGGGTAACGGGACCAATCGTTTCCCTACAAAAAGACTGCATAGTTTAGTCTGGGAAAAGATGTTGTATGCTATGCAATTTGTCTATTTTAGGAGTGTTTTAATATTCTCCTACAAAACAAATGTAAGTTATTTTGATGACAAGATAACATAACGTGTCTTGATAGGGAAAAGGAATGCATATTTACATCTTTTATATTTTTCATTACATTGAGATTTACATGGATTTGAAATTACATGAAATTAAAATTACATGTAATTAAAAGGGGAAGTTATGAAGAGACTTCCCTTCATGTTTGGTTTATCAAAAGTTGACCTATCTTAGGTTACTCTCGCGGCTTTTCAGCATGAAGGTCCCCAGATCATCGCAATTTACTAGATGGAAAGTTAATCTGATCTTTCAACTGGAGCGAATCTGGGTGGTGCCTTTCCTGAGCCTCGCGGGATTAGTCTCCCTTAAGTCCAGTAATCAAACACCGACGGGTTTGCCTCCTGGTGGAGGAATCACACAACATACATTCACATACATCGCACCTCATCATATGGAAATGATGACATGTACAAAGAACTAATATCACAGGCAGATATGGTGTGAATCACTAAATTGCAGTAAATAAAGCATTAGTACACATCCATTCAATGTAAATGCAGCACTCACACAGATAAAATTTTTGAAAAGTTTTAGTAGCGGCTTAAGCCCTCTTACTGGAGTTCCTAGCAGAGTCGCCATCAGTCGACGTCAGGATTTTTATTTATCCCTTTATGTGCTTGTCTTTTGTTATTCTCATTTTGGGTATTTGAAAAAACTAGTTTGAAAAGGTCCAACATGTATATGTCGACGATTTGACTTTTAGAGTTGCAAGTTAGTAATTTTAAATGGTTACACCAATTCAACCGATAAAATGGTTTGCACAAAGACCCAATGGTTTGACACTATTTAACTGGTCTTAGAAACCGAGATTCGTTAGGGTTCGGGGGCTTGATTAAGCGGAGGGAAGGTGTTAGGCACCCCCTGACTATCGTGATAACACGGTTACCACCACTTTTCATTAACTTTTATCTGTGTATGTGTGTGTAGGGCCTATGTGCAATTATCTAGAAGTAGTGTTATGCCTCGTTTGCACCTATATACGAAGGGTTTGACTTTTGTTTATATGTATAATTTTAACAAGATATAGCCGTGAAGATTTGGAAAATAGGTTTATCATGCTCAATAGTAATTGAGACTTTTGATACTTCCATTTTATTATGTGTTTGGCTTGATTGCTTTTATTTTTGAGATGCGAGGCATCTTCAAGAAAATAAGATACATAGTAGTGTCGAACTCCTTGTGGGCATGAGAGTCATCTAAGGATATCCAGATGTCGTAGATAATTTACAAGATGACTGTAGCTGAGAAATGTCCATCGTGGGAACCGAATCTAGATTCAGAGGCTGAAATTGTGATCACATGATTCCTAGGCTCACATGAAAGAGTAATATGTACAAAAGCTAGAAAAGGAACTATATTTGAGTAAATCTAACCCAATATAGCTCTAACGGTTCTAGTTTAGTCACTTTTAAACCGGTCAAAGTTAGAAATAGCCACATTTAGGCAAATCTAACCCGCATGCTGAATGATTAAATTGTTAGGTTTGTAAGATTCATGAACGCAGTCAAATTTCACAAAATAAGTGGAAGCATGGAAAAATAGAGTTTTAAAATTTTACAAACCATATACCCGGATCATCCTTTATGTGCAATTATTAATTAAACGAAAAGATAAAGAACAAGAATTACACCATTGAAGATTCGAGTTTCCTCAGGTACAAGTTCACTTCCAAATTATTTTCGCGTTCAACTTGAATCCATCGGGTTTGGTTCCTTCCTTTGATCAATGTTAGCTACCCAAGTGTTTTATTTGGCCTCTATAGGTGATCCACTAAGGAAGAAGAAAGATTCAAGAATATGGGTGTTTGGCTAGTTTTTCTATCTCTTATAGAAAAAGAGCGTACTCTCCAATAATTGGAATCACTTCTGTTGTGAAAAAGTCAACAACACCACACACCCATAATAAGACTCCTCTTATTTATAGATGTAGGCAACCCTTCTTAACCATTAAAGAATTGAGTTTTATTTTAACTAATTAAACTTCTTTAATTAATTAGGCTCATAATCTTATTAGGAATAATTAATTAAACTCTTTTAATTAATTAGTCCCCTAATATTATTAGGAATATATGAGAGTACTTTTATTAATTAATTTACAAACTCCTTTAGGAATTAATTAAATAGTAATAGTAATAATAATAATAATAATAAGACTACTTTTATTAATTTACATTTAATATTTTCAAAATATTAAATAATAAATATTAAGCTATTAAATTTATTCTATCACCATAGATTAAATTAAATATACATAATTTATTATTACGATTATGTCATTAACTTCTTAAATAATTATTCTTCATTTTATGGCGTGACCCTTTAGGTTCTCCATATTAAACTGGTTGTGAATAAATCAATTAGAACAATTCTAATCTTTTTTAAATAAATAAATTAAACTATTAATTTATTTAAATAAATAATATTTATTCTACAGTGGGGATAAGCCTCCATAGCGATCAACGACTTTTCAGATAATATAGATTTCAATATTAATCATAAAAGAACCTTTGAGTAAATATTTACTGTACAATTCAATCATTCCATCACAAAATGTCCCAATTAAATATAAGACATGGAATTACTGGCAAGTCTTATTTTATTTATTTATACGTATTTCGACTCTTAAATACACAACTCCAAAAAATACAAATTAGTAACTCCTTTCTAATTTCATTTTGCCTTGGCTAAAGACTACTGGATTGTCATTTATCGAATCACATAGGACATTTCTCTTCTTTTACTAGAAGCGGTAGATTCTTTATTTATCGTACATTATCTCTATGTACAACTTATTATACCCAAGCATACCCTTTGATATACCCTAAGGGTCTTAAGGAATAAGTCAAAGTATAACTCATCATACACAAGATACTATGATGATCTCAAGTCCAAGGATCACTTGTACTACTATCACTACATGAATTCCAAATGACAGGCAAGTAAAACTTCATTAGGTATTCCTTAGCGAGCCACGCTCAATGAACTTATTCTCTAATAAGCACCTACATACTTGCTATAGTGTCTTCACACAAATGATCACGAGATCAATCATCCTCATCCAATGAGCAAGGAATGTATGTACCAATCTATCCGGATTCACTAATCCCTAATTTAGTAATCCAACGATTTAGAACTATTTTAGTTTTAAGCTTACTTATAAATTAGATCTCATTAGAATGATCATTATCATTATTCTAAAAGCATTGGTTAAAACTATCGGTTTATCACATATTATAAAGCAGTATCATGTAGATAATTAAAAGCCTTTAATAAATTAGTACTTTTTATTAATAAATGAATAAGATTGTACAAAGTATATGCTTTATCATCAAACATGATTGGCTTGTGTGCATACTACTTTCGATCTCCCACTTGCACTAAAGTCAATCGACATGGTATCTCATACCCTTCTTCTTTAAGTGACGATTATCCTACTGTTGGATAAGCTTTAGTTAATGGATATGTAATGTTGTTCTTGAGAGTTCACTATCTCTATAGTGATTTTCCATCTTTCAATGATTCCTATAATCAAATGAAAGTGCGACAACACATGTTTAGATCCAAGATGAGACTTAAGAACTATTCGTAGTTCTGTAATGAACTTTTTATCCAAACAATCAACTTGCAGCTTCATTTACAACTATATTATTTGTCTTTATCACTAAACCAGCAACACTTTACTGTTTGAAACCTTTCCAATTCACTGCATCACCGTTCAAGGTAATACTTTACCAAAAAGTGGATTTTTTATCGTCTTGGTCTGTCTGAAGAACTTGAGACTGTTAAGCACTCTTGTTTTGACTCAGACCCGCCATAAATACGAGCACATCCTTAGTGCTGGTTAAGTACTTTAAGATGTTTTTCACTGTCTTACAGTGATCTTCTCCAGAATATGAGCAATCAACATCAGGTCTCGTATATTTTACTGTATACATGATTTTCACTCATGCGATCTCTCTTTTGAGGATTCTAAGGGGACTATTAAGAGAGATACACTCCGTGACTCATCGGCATAAGACATCTCTTGGAGTTTGCCATGCTAAACGACACACTTGTATACAAATACACACATTCAACTCTTTAAATGATCATCTCCTTTTCTTATACTAATTTGTTCATTATGCAAAATTATTTTCACGTAAGTCAAGTATACAAAATTCATTAAATAATATTTCAGTCCTATATAAAATATTATTATTATAAATAGAACAACAATTGTTCTTAAATATAATACCAAAGATTTCATTGTCTAACAATAAAATGGAAATAAAGTTTCCAATAAGAACTGGAATACAATAACAACTTATTAACTTAATAGATTTGCACGTAGGCAATGCTAAACTATAAGTTTCTATGGCTAATGCAGCAACCTTTGCTTCATTTCCCACACATAGGATTACTTATCTTTGTTTAGCTTTCTACTTCTGCTTGGTCCCTTCATAAATCTATATTTATTGTAACCAAAGTTGGTATCCAATACCCAAGTAGAACCTTAACTTAAAGAAAAATTTATTTTAAATCAAGAACAAAATAATATTTGTAACCAAAACTTCATTAAGCTTCTTTTGGCTAGCCTCTGTAAGATGCTTCTTGCAGTTTCTTTCTAGTGTCCAGGCTTATTGTAATGGAAGCAAACTCTTTTGCTATCCATATCAGTTTTGTTCTTATTATCCTTTGTTTTTGCCTTTCTATTTAACTTCTTTGAATCGTTCTTCTTTCCAAAAGATCCTTTGGCCCCTACTAGTAAGACATGGTCTTTCTTGGTTGAAAAGTGACTCTCAACATTTTTCAACATGTTAAGCAAATCAGCGAGGCTGATATACAGCTTGTTCATATGAAAAATTCACAACAATTGTGAAACAAGTCCGGGAGTGAGTGCAAGATCAAATCTTGGCTCAACTCTCCATCCATGACAAAACTCGTTGTCCTAATTGATCAATCAATTTGATTATGTTAAGGACTTTTATCTGTACTGTAGTGTCATTAGTCATTTAGATCGGAAGAGCCCTTAGATGTCTGATATCTATCAGTCCTACTTTCTTCACCATCAACTACTTGATCTGCAAGAGTATAGTAGGAGCATCCATAGTTTTATGCTGACGGTGAAGTTCGTTACTTATGGATGCGAGCATGATGCATTGAGCCAACTGTGCATCATCTTGCCATTTTTTAAAAGTAGCAATCTCTTCCTCAGAGGCTTTGCCCACAACCATTGCTGGGATAGGCGTATTAAGGACATAAGATAGCTTTTTAGCCATGAGAACTATTCTCAAATTTCTTAACCAATCCATTTAATTTGGTCTTGTTAAATAACATCTAATATGTTTCGCAGTGATAGTAATTTAGAAATTGTAAAATTATGTAAATAAATTTGTTCTTAACAACATTTTAACATACATTCTTTTATTAATTACCAAAATAATTTAGGTCGTGTTTTAAATTAGTATCTCCCACTATTTTTATCAAACTATATTACCCTCATTTATATAGTTCGGCAAAATCTAATTAAAGATTTGTTAGGGAGAATAAGGATCTCATTTCAAATGTATATAGCCTTGTGGTGACACAACAAACTATATATAAATAAATAGGTAGACAACTCTTGTCAATTACATCAACTATGCAACTCCTTGTATTTTGCCTCTTAGATTATTTTGATCAAGTGGTGGCACATCTGAATAAAAATTATCCAAGTTAAGTCCAACCTAGCACTCCATATATTCAAAAAAGAAAAATATTATCCTTGTGGTGACATAACAAAACAACATTGTTCAAATTTTTTATAAGCATCAAATGTGATAAAATTAACATCTCAAAGAATTAAGATAAGCCTTGTGGTGACACAACAAACTTATAATAATTAATTGATACTCTATTATTTTTATCTTGCTTGAAGGTGACGTTCGATATTCCAAATATCTTTGAACGCTTAGGAGTTAATATAAAATCTTGGAGGGGTTTGTTATTAACTTGTCTCATATTGTTTAGCGTGCATGCACATATATATATAAAATACGCGTCATATTAATTAACATGCGAATCATGTTTGCAAAATATATATATATATATATATATATATATATGTATATATATATATATTATGACGCCCCCAAAACAGGTATACATCACCCATTCTAATTGTCAAATACATGGTACAGAAATAACTACAACGTTATTAATGCAACATATAAACTGTGAGTTTAAATACAAATATTGTCATCTAGACAATATTCACACCCAAATAAGTCCTCATTACAATTATTGATACATTATTTCACAAAAATAGTGAGGACAACTAAACAACTTTTTAGAACCATCATTCCATACCCTGACTAGTACTTGCTACATTCTCGCCTCTTGAGAAGAAAAATAGAATAAAAAGAAAAAGGGTGAGCTCAACTAGCCCAGTAAAGACTATTATGACTAAGATAATATAGAACAAATTATCATTAGTCTTTAACAGGGAAAAATTAAATAGAATACAATAGACAACAAGTTTTAAATCAATATTCGCAGTGAAAATAATAATTCATTAGAAGATTTAAGTAGAGAATGAAATCTATTATCATCTATGAATTTAAAAGTCCATCATCGATATTTTATCCATGTAACATCAATATATATATATATATATATATATATATATATATATATATATATATATATATATATATATATATATATATATTTGGAATCAAACATTCATCTTTACACTACAGGCCAAAGATATTCATCAGTTGGTCATGTTCATCTAAACACCTGTTCATCTTTGCACTACGGGTCAAATATATTCATTAGAAAATCATTCATCTTTGCACTACATGTCAAAGATATTCAATTATATCATCATTTAGGCTGAGGATGATGAAAAATCTTTTAAAGAAAATGAATCCAGTGAAACAAAAGAATAAATATTAAGGATTCGTACTTTAAACAATTCGAGTTCAAAAATACTGCATAAATAATCATAGCAAAGAAAAATTCAAGGATGATCAAAACATGGACACAATCAAAGCTAGTATCCATAATTGATATCTTGGACAAAAATAAAAATTTAATTTTTCGATAAATAGTGTCGTATTCGTGAATAGTGTCGTTCCAAATTTGATAAAAAATTCAGATCAATATTTCGACATAATGATATGGAAAGAAATAATATCATTTATAAAAAAATAACATCTCTTACCTCAAAAAGTTAGTACTTCTAGCTGAAATACCGGATATAGTGCTGAAGAGAACTTGCACCGTATAGCAACACCAAAATATCAAAATACTCACAAGAATACACTCGATAATATAGAGAGAGAAATCTTTAGTTTCTGATGTGATTTTTAATTCTAACCTAAGCACCCTATTTATAGAAAAATGCTTAGAACACCAAAGCAGAAAATTTAATAAAATATATATATATATATATATATATATATATATATATATATATATACAAATTTCTTACGCCCACTTTTACCAACTGAATTCAACATTCAACACATTTATATCACATGTGGGACATTCACCAAAAAACTTTTTTCTTAAAAAAAATAATTAAAACTTCAAATATCAATTATTCTAGAACTTCAATAATTCATAATAAATAGCTCTTTTATCAGAAAAATTCGAACCTTATGTTTTTTCCATAAGAAATTCCGTTCTCTACAACTTTGTAAGTTTAAGTTTTTCTAAATTCCAAACAGAAATTGACCGAAACCACAAACGGGCGATTTAACATGCTATAATCAAATTTCAGTCAAGAAATGGGGTCCACAAACATGAAAAACATGTTTTAAATATTTTTAGTAACAAAAATACTATTTCCCCTCATATACTCTTATATCCCGCATTCATTGTAAAAATATCACCATTATTATATTATTAAAATATAATAATATATTTAAATAAATTATTTATCAGAAAAGATAAAATATCAATTTTTCAACAATTGTCACTTTAAAATTTTCTCCATCTATCCACATAAAATGAATATTTTCCTTACCATATAAATTAATAATTAATTATTCACAAATAATATTTCAGAATCACAATACTGGCAACCAGGCCGTACCCAGGAAAGAGGGGGCTTTCTAATAAGGATTTCTCCTTACTAGCGCGTAATTAGATGACCAAACCTCTCCTTAGAAAAAATTTTCTAGAAATTGCCAATAATGTTATCTAATAATATTATTCAGATAATATAAATTATTGCGTCGATAATGGAAAATATTGTGTAGTGATAATTATTGAATAACAGTAATATAAAATATCAATGTAACAATTATTGAATCAATAAAACAAAATATTGAACAATAATTACAGTAACAATTATTGAGTAGTACCTTCTTATGTAAGAATCAATAATTGGTGCAATACCGTGTGCTACTGTGCAACAACGCGTATTACTGTGTTTTAACCACCGGGTATTCCAACAGTTTTAACGGTAACAACTACGCCGTTATTTATAAACAACTTATACTTGTAGTTTTCTTCATCTAATCACTTTTTGTTATGGGGCCCACACATGGCTGCGCCGTCGTACGAATATTCCCCGACAGTAAGAATATTCCACGACCAAACGAATATTTCCCGATAACAATGAATATTTTATAACCACTTGCTTACTTGAAATATTTGCGCATTTCACCCATAACTAACCACATTAATCAAATCAACCCTTACTATTTCAAAATAATAAATAGAGAAAATTAAATTTCTTTTATAATAAGTTGGGGTCTTACAACCTCCCCTCCTTATGAAATTTCATCCTCGAAATTGGCGTACGTACTTGGTCTTTCAAAAAGGTTAGGATACCTCGCTTTCATTTCCGTTTCCAACTTCCAAGTCATTTCCTCTATAGCATGGTTTCTCCATAAAACTTTAACTTGTGGTATGATCTTCGTGCGTAGGACATGCTCCTTTCTATCCAATATCTTAACAGGTACCTCTTCATACATTAAGTCTTCGGCTATCTCGTCCGGTTCTAACTCAATAACGTGGTTCGGGTCTTTCACATATTTACGAAGCACGGATATGTGAAAAACATTATAAACAGGAGACATACTTGGAGGTAACGCGAGTTTATAAGCCACATTTTCTACTCGGTCAAGAATCTGAAATGGACCAATAAATCGTGGATTGAGCTTTCCTCTTTTCCCAAATCTTATAACTCCCTTCCATGGAGCCACACGCAATAATACATGATCCCCAATATTAAATTTCACGTCCTTTCGATGAAGATCCGCATAATTCTTTTGTCGATCCTGTGCTGTTTGTATGCGTTGTCAAATCATTTGGATTTTTTCTGTAGTCATACGTACCAACTCTGGTCCCAATAATGTTGCTTCACCCACCTCATCCCAACATATTAGAGAGCAACACTTTCGTCCATATAATGCTTCGAATGGAGCCACACCTATACTTGCCTGATAACTGTTGTTGTAGGAGAATTCTACCAATGGTAAATACTTATCCCAACTCCCTTTGAAATTTAAAACACAGAGTCTTAATTGATCTTCAAGAGTTTGAATATTCCTCTCTAATTGTCCGTCCGTTTGAGGATGGTATGCCGAACTGAATCGTAAATCTGTGCCCATAGCTTTCTGCAAGCTAACCTAAAATTGTGAAGTGAATCTTGGGTCACGATCCGAAACTATGGATACTGGCATACCATGCAATCTCATAATCTCATTTACGTACATACGAGCAAAACGTTCGAGGGAATAAGTCTCCCATATATGCAAGAAATGAGCAGACTTAGTTAATCTATCAACAATAACCCAAATAGCATTTATACCTTGACAAACCGTAGGAAGACCCGTAACAAAATCCATGGTAATATGTTCCCATTTCCATTTCGGAATCTCAAGTGGTTGCAATGGACCCTTAGGCACTTGATGCTCCGCCTTTACACGTTGACAAGTTAAACACCTCGAGATAAACTTTGCAATCTCTCTCTTCATATTATTCCACCAAAATGTATGTCGAAGATCACGATACATTTTGGTACTTCCAGGACGGATTGCAAATGGTGTATTGTGTGCCTCCATCATGATCTTGTACTTCAAATAAGAATCGTTAGGAATATAAAGACTGGAGTGGACTCGAAGTATTCCTTCTTCATCGATTCTTGCTTCCGAAATAGCACCTTCTTGCACTTTCTTCTTCATACGCATCAGCTCCAAGTCCGTAGCTTGAGCAGTATTAACTTTATCGATTAAAGTCGGTTCTACTCGTATGCTTGATATCATCACGTGGGTACTTGGAGCCTTTACCTCTATCTTCATCCTTTACAAGTTATACAAAATGGACCTTTGTGTTAATAACATTGCACTTGTACCCGCATATGATCTTCTACTCAATACGTCAGCTACCACGTTTGCTTTTCCAGGATGGTATTGAATGGTATGGTCGTAGTCTTTCAACAGCTCAAGCCAACATCGTTGCCGCATGTTGAGTTCCTTTTGGGTGAAGAAATATTTGAGGCTTTTATGATCTGAATATATCTCCATTTTCTCCCCATATAGATAGTGCCTCCAGATCTTTAGCGCGAAAACGACTGCTGCCAACTCTAGATCATGAATAGGATAATTCCTCTCATACTCTTTAAGTTATCGCGAGGCATAGGCTATGACTTTCTCACATTGCATGAGAACACATCCTAACCCTTTGCCTAAAGCATCGCTGCAGATAACAAATCCATCCGAACCAGATTGTATTGTCAGAACAGGTGCCGCAATGAGTCTCCTCTTGAACTCTTGGAAACTCTTCTCGCATTCCTTGCTCCATACGAATTTTGTATCCTTCCGAGTCAGCTGAGTTAACAGAGTAGCAATTCGAGAAAACCCTTCCACGAATCTCCAATAATAACCAGCTAAGCCCAGAAAGTTACGTACTTCAGTCACCGACTTCGGTTGCTCCCAACTTTGTATTGCTTCAATCTTCGCCGGGTCAACAGATACTCCATGTTTTGACACCACGTGCCCAAGGAATGCAACTTCTTTAAGCTAGAACTCGCATTTCTTCAACTTGGCATATAGCTTGTTTTCACGAAGCCTTTGGAGTACCAGCTTCAAATGGTGATCATGATCTTTACGACTTTTGGAATATATGAGGATGTCATCAATAAAGACAACAATGAACTAATCCAAATATTCTTTGAATACTTAGTTCATCATATCCATGAAAGCCGCAGGAGCATTAGCCAATCCAAAAGATATGACTAAGAATTCATAATGCCCGTACCGAGTTCTAAAGGCAGTCTTTGGAATATCCTCAGTTCTAATCTTCAGCTGATGATATCCAGAATGAAGATTAATCTTTGAAAAGAATTGTGCTCCTTGTAACTGGTCAAACATGTCATCAATACGAGGTAGCGGATACCTATTCTTGATGGTGACATAGTTCAATTCTCGATAGTCAATACAAAGTCCTATACTCCCGTCTTTCTTCTTTACAAATAAAATAGGAGCACCTCAAGGAGATGCAATAGGACGAATGAAATCGATGTCCAACAACTCTTGTAGTTGGACCTTTAACTCCTGAAGTTTAATAGGAGCTATTCGATATGGGGTTTTAGAGATGGGCTTTGTACCAGGTTCAAGATCAATAAAGAATTCAACTTCACGTTTTGGGGGTAGACCGGGAAGTTCTTCAGGAAATACATCAGGAAAGTCACTAACAGCAGGAATATTATTCAAATCTGACGTGTCTTTATTCAAATCCATAACATGGGCTAAAAAAGCTTGACATTCGTTTTTCAATAAACGAATAGCTTTATGACTTGATATGACAGTGATTGATTTTAATGGTTTAGTTGCTTCAATTCGTACAATTGGTTAGTTAGGAATATGAAAACTAACAACCTTACGAAAACAATCAATTTTAGCATGATGAGTAGTTAACAAATCAATCCCTAAAATCACATCAAAAGCAAGTATCTTTAAAGAGATAAGGTTAACGGGTAATGTGATGGTGCCAACTTAGATTAAACAAGATTTATAAATAGTGGATGTAATGAAAGTTTCTCCTAATGGAGTCTCTACAGATAAGTCAAAGTCTAATTTCTCCGGAGTCAAGTTTAAACGTTGAGCACAAGCAGGAGAGATAAATGAATGGGTAGCACCGGTATCTAGTAAGGTATAAACTTTACAAGAATTTATGATTAGCTTACCCGTGATCACTTCGTTTGGGTTCCTTGCATTTTGACTAGTCACGACAAACGCACTTCTAGGAACCGTTGACTTTGACTTTTCTGGGACAGCCTTTTGAGTCACCATCCCCGCTGGACTGGGTTTTGCTACCATGCAATCTCGAGCGATATGTCCTTCCTTTCCACAATTATAGCATACCTTAAATTGTTGTGGGCAGTTTGGGCTGATATGTCCCTCTTTCCCGCATTTATAGCATACGATCGGTGGTCATTCTCCTCCTTTAGAACCAGTTGCTGCTGGTGCTGAGGTCTTCACATTGTCATTGTTGAATCTCCTCTTTTTAAAATCTCCTCCCGACTCGATTCTTCTATTATCATGGCCATGATTACCACCAGAGTGGTTACCGCTTTTGTCTGTGTTCTTCTTTCCCCGCTGGGTATCGTTGGTCCGATGACTGCTGTTACCAGTACGATCCTGATCGTGGTCCCTCGGTTGAACGTACTCATTATCTCGCTCTAATAATTGAGCCATATTGACAACATCTGAATATAGAGAAAATTTATGAGAAATGAGATACTGACGTATATCGGGTTTCAAACCTCTCAGAAACATCCGTGTCATATGTTTCTCATTCTCCAGCAAATGAGGTGCAAACCTGGATAACTCCGCGAACTTCGCCTCGTATTGGGACACCGTCACGTTGTTCTGCTCCAGTCTAATAAACTTTACCTCCTTCATATGATGAATACTTTCAGAAAAATACTTGTCATTGAACAGTTTCTAAAATGTCTCCCAAGACATGGTGAGTGCGGCTGGATGGGTACGCTTCACAGATTTCCACCAGTAATCTGCCTCATTGCGGAACATAAAGGTGGCAAATGGAACCTTCTATTCCTATGTGCATCCCAAGACATTAAATATCTTGGTAATTTGCTTGGCCCACGTCTCCGCCTTAATTGGATCAGACTTTTCCCAGAATTCTGGTGGTCCCAACTCTTTGAACTGCTTGGTCGTGACAAACTGCGCGTTGCTATCATTTACACCTGTATTTTATACACGAGTCTCCCTCGTCTGATTTTGCATGAACCGCAAAAAGCTTCAAAATATTTCATCGTTCATCGTCTGCTCAGTGGTGTTATTTACAGGAGGAACATTGCTGGCCTGTTGCACGTTCTTCTCATTGGTGAGTACAACCGTCTCCACGGTCTCATTTACTCCACTGTTAACATTCTCAGTTGCCATTCTCAAATACTTCCATAAAACAAGGGTTAATTAAACAAATTAACATATCACATAATATCTCTATCTTATGACCGACCAACAAATAAACTTAGGTAGGACACACTAGCGAAGGATTTACTCATCTCTCCCCTCCTAGTTCTATTCCCCGATCTCCGCCGGAGATCATATCCCTAAGCTCTGATACCAACTGTGACGCCCCCAAAACTGGTATACATCACCCATCCTGAGTTGTCAAATACATGGTACAGAAACAACTACAACTTTATTAATACAACACATAAACTGTGAGTTTAAATACAAATATTGTCATCTAGACAATATTCACACCCAAATAAGTCCTCATTACAATTATTGATACATTATTTCACAAACATAGTGAGGACTACTAAATAACTTTCTACAACCATCATTCCATACCCCGACTAGTAGTTGCTACACTCTCGCCTCCTGAGAAGAAAAATGGAACAAAAAGGAAAATGGTGAGCTCAACTAGCCCAGTAAAGAATATTGTGACTAAGATAATATAGAACAAATTATCGTTAGTCTTCAACAGGGAAACATTAAATAGAATACAATAGATAACAAGTTTTAAATCAATATTCGCAGCGAAAATAATAATTCATTGGAAGAGTTAAGTAGAGAATAAAATCTACTATCATCTATGAATTTAAAAGTTCATCATCGATATTTTATCCCTGTAACATCAATTAATATATATATATATATATATATATATATATATATATATATATATATATATATATATGGAATCAAATATTCATCTTTGCACTACAGGCCAAAGATATTCATCAGTTGGTCATGTTCATCTAAATACTTGTTCATCTTTGCACTACGGGCCAAAGATATTCATCAGAAAATCATTCATCTTTACACTACATGCCAAAGATATTCAGTTATATCATTATTTAGGACTGAGTATGATGAAAAATCTTTTAAAGAAAACGAATCCAGTGAAACAAAAGAACAAATATTAAGGATTCGTACTTTAAACAATCCGAGTTCAAAAATACTTCATAAAAAATCATAGCAAAGAAAAATTCAAGAATGATCAAAATATGGATACAATCAAAGCTAGTATCCATAATAGATATCTTGGACAAAAATAAAAATTTAATTTTTCGGTGAATAGTGTCGTATTCATGAATAGTGCCGTATACGTGAATAGTAACCCCGGCACAAAAAGTTCCAAATTTGATAAAAAAATTCAGATCAATATTTTGGCATAATGATATTGAAAGAAATAATACCATTTAAAAAAAATAACATCTCTTACCTCAAAAAGACAGTACTTCTAACGGGAATACCGGATATAGTGCTGAAGGGAACTTGCACCGTATAGCAAGACTCAAAATATCAAAATACTCACAGAGATTACACTCGATAATATAGAGAGAGAGAAATCTTTAGTTTCTGGTGTGATTTTCAATTCTAACCTAAGCACTCTATTTATAGAAAAATGCTTAGAACACCAAAGCAGGAAATTTAATATATATATATATATATATATATATATATATATATATATATATATATATATAAATTTCTTACGCCCACTTTTACCAACTGAATTCAGCATTCAACACATTTATATCACGTGTGGGACATTCACCAAAAACGTTTAATTAAAACTTCAAATATCAATTATTCTAGAACTTCAGAACTTCAATAATTCATAATAAATAGTCTTTTTATCAGAAAAATTCGAACCTTAGTTCTTTTTCATAAGAAATTCCATTCTCTACAACTTTGTAAGTTTAAGTTTTTCTAAATTCTAAACAGAAATTAATCGAAATCCACAAACAGGCGATTTAACAAGCTATAATCAAATTTCAGTCAAGAAATGTGGTCCACAAATATGAAAAACATGTTTTAAATATTTTTAGTAACAAAAATACTCTTTCTCCTCATATACTCATATATCCCACATTCATTGTAAAAATATCACCATTATTATATTATTAAAATATAATAATATATTTAAATGAATTATTTATCAGAAAAGATAAAATATCAATTTTTTAACAATTGCCACTTTAAAAAATTTTCCATCTATATCCACATAAAATTAAAATTTTTCTTATCATATAAATCAATAATTAATTATTCACAAATAATATTACAGAATCACAATACTGGCAACCAGGCCGTTCCCAAGAAAGAGAGGGTTTTCTAATAAGGATTTCTCCTTACTGACGCGCAATTAGATGACCAAACCTCTCGTTAGACAGAACTTTCTAGATATTGCCAATAATATTATGTAATAATATTATTCTGATAATATGAATTATTACTCCGATAATAGAAAATATTGTGTAGTGACAATTATTGAATAACAGAAATATAAAATATAAATGCAACAATTATTGAATCAATAAAACAAAATATTTAATAGTAATTACTGTAATAATTATTGAGTAGTGCATTTTTACGTAAGAATCAATAATTGGTGCAATACCGTGTGCTACTGTGCAACAACGCGTATTATTGTGTTTTAACCACCGGGTATTCCAACAGTTTTAACGGTAACAACTACGCCGTTATTTATAAATAACTTATACTTGTCATTTTCTTCATCCAATCGCTTTCCGTTATGGGGCCCACACAAGGTTGCGCCGTCGTACAAATATTTCCTGACAGCAAGAATATTTCACGACCAAACAAATATTTCCCGACAACAATGAATATTTTATAACCACTTGCTTACTTGAAATATTTGCGCATTTCATCCATAACTAACCACATTAATCAAATCAACCCTTACTATTTCAAAATAATAAATAGAAAAAATTAAATTTCATTTATAATAAGTTGGGGTCTTATATATATATATATATATATATATATATATATATATATATATATATTGTATAAGCATGCACATATAGAATACTATACTAGAGCCACCAAGTGAACCAAAAGGTCAAACCCTAGGGGTGCAAGAATTAATATTTAAATATAACTATTATATTTAAACCTGAAATCCATTACAGACGGGTTTTCAAGCGCTCCTTGCTCCTTGATCTCCAATTTTTTAAAATTAATTCTAACAATTTTTATTACAAAACTATTAAAAATAAATAGAAACCTTGATCAGCAGTCATAGGAAAGTACATAGGAGGAAGATAAATTTTACATTAAGAAAAAATTAGAGAAGACGAGGTACGCAGATCCCATTTAATAAAACACATACATTCATGCATCCAACTAAAATAAAATCTAATCACATTAGTCAATAGTCTATAATCAATTTCATTTATTATCATACACATCACCATATGCATCAATAAATGACATTCATCTCATGAGTAATAAACATTCAATATATATACTGATATCATCTAATGGGTAAATTTAGTTAACATAAAATCTAATTTTGAATCAAAATAAACTCCTTTATTTTAATCCAAATTTAAATCAAAATAAAACTCTTTTATTTTAATTTATCTAATTTTGAATAGAATAAACTATTTTATTTTAATCAAAATAACTCATTTATTTTAATTTATTATATAATCCAATTTCAAGTAAAAAAACATTATTAAAGGAAACAAGGATTCTTTTCCTATTCACAAATAAACTCTTTTATTTTGAATAATATGATAACGTGAATTACATGAATCTTTAGAGGCATGCGAATCCTTACATTTAGTATATATATATACTAAATGATATATTCCAACACATGATCAATCTGTATGTTAGAATATATATATGATAATTGATTTATATATATATATATATATATATATATATATATATATATATATATATATATATAATAAAAATGTGAATCTCCTAGTAACCTTTAAAAAAAATCCACGTGAAACTCCTGTTAACTATTAACATCGAATCACAAATATTTTTTTTAATATATAAAATAATAATTTTATACAACAAATTATGCCAAATTAAATTATACTAAACACATATCAATATACATATCAAATAAAAATAATTAATAATTTATATAAAGGTTTGACTCTGATACCACTATTAGGTTTGTAAGATTCATGAACGCAATCAAATTGCACGAAATAAGCGGAAGCATGGAAAATGGAGTTTTAAAATTTTATAAACCATATACCCGGATCATCCTTTATGCGCAATTATTAATTAAACGAAAAGATAAAGAACAAGAATCATACCCTTGAAGATTCGAGCTTCCTCAGGTACAAGTTCACCTCCAAATTCTTTTCGCGTTTAACTTGAATCCACCGGGTTTGGTTCCTTCCTTTGATCAATGTTAGCCACCCAAGTGTTTGGCCTCTAGAGGTGATCCACCAAGAAAGAAGAAAGATTCAAGAAGATAGGTATTTGGCAAAATCCTAGTTTTTCTATCTTTCATAGAAAAAAGAGCGTACTCTCCAACAATTGGAATCACATCTGTTGTGAAAAAGTCAACAACATCACACCCATAATAAGACTCCTCTTATTTATAGATATAGGCAACCCTTCTTAACAATTAAGGAATTGGGTTTTATTTTAATTAATTAATTTTTTTTAATTAATTAGGCTCCTAATCTTATAAGGAATAATTAATTAAACTCTTTTAATTAATTAGTCTCCTAATATTATTAGGAATATATGAGAGTACTTTTATTAATTAATTCCCAAACTCCTTTAGAAATTAAATAATAATAATAGTAATAATAATAATATGCCTCTTATTAATTTATATTTAATATTTTCATAATATTAAATAATAAATATTAAGCTATTTAATTTATTCTATCACCATAGATTAAATTAAATATACTTAATTTATTATTATGATTATTTCATTAATTTCTTAAATAATTATTCTTCATTTTATGGTGTAACCCTTTAGGTTCTCCATATTAAACCGGTTGTGAATAAATCAATTAGAACAATTCTAATCTTATCTAAATAAATAAATTAAACTATTAATTTATTTAAATAAATAATATTTATTCTACAATAGAGATAAACCTCCCTAGCGATCAACGACTTTCCAGATAATATAGATTTCAACATTAATCATAAAAGAACCTTTGAGTAAATTGTTACCGTACAATTTAATCTTTCTACCATACAATGTCTCAATTAAATATAAGACATGAAATTATTGTCAAGTCTTATTTTATTTAATTATATGCATTTCGACTCTTAAATGCACAACTCCAAATAATACAAATTAGAAACTCCTTTCTAATTTTATTTTACCTTGGCCAAGGACTACTGGGTTGTCATTTATCCAATCACATAGGATATTTTTATTCTTTTACTAGAAGCGGTAGATTCTTTATTGATCACATATTATCTCCATGTACAACTTATTATACCCAAGCATACCCTTTGATATACCCTAAGGGTCTTAAGGAATAAGTCAAAGTATAACTCATCATACACAAGATACTATAATGATATCAAGTCCAAGCATCACTTGTACTACTATCACTACAGGAATTCCTATTGACAGACAAGTAAAACTCCATTAGGTATTCCTTAGCGAGCCACGTTCAATGGACTTATTCTCTAATAAACACCTACATACTTGCTTTAGTGTCTCCACACAAATGATCACGAGATTAATCATCCTCATCAAATGAGCAAGCAACGTATGTACCAATCTATCTAAATTCACTAATCCCCAATTTAGTAATCCAACGATTGGGAACTATTTTAGTTTTAAGCTTCCTAAGAATTTAGATCTCATTAGAATGATCATCATCATTATTCTAAAAGCATTACTTAAAACTATGGGTTTATCACATATTATAAAGCAACATCATGTAGATAATTAAAAGTATTTAATAAATTAATACTTTTTATTAATAAATTAATAAGATTGTACAAAGTATATGCTTTATCATCAAACATGATTGGCTTGTGTGCATACTACTTTCATAAATATCTACATTATGAAATCAGTTAAAGCAGATATTTATATAAAAGCGATAAATATAATTATATATATATATATATATATATATATATATATATATATATATATATATATAAGCGGTAAATGGTCACGAAGTAAACTCTTGGCCTGACATAAATGTAAATATATATATATATATATATATAAGCGGTAAACACACCGGATATTATATCAAAGGTCAATCGAATTCGAGTTCGATGATTTATATATATATAAAATAAGTAAACGCTTCGAATATTCTATTCAGGCTCAATCGAGTTCGAGGTCGATGATATATATAAATATATAAAAGTTTTAAATGCTCCGAATATTCTATACAGGCTCCAGTAATCGAGTTCGATTTTGAATATATATATATATATATATATATATATATATATATATATATATATATATATATATATATATATATAAAAGAAAGAAAAGTCATGGATCAACTATCCAAGCGGACCCACTCGAACAAACTCTCAATGTGTGTGTGTGTGTGTGTGTGTATACATGAAAGTAGTAGTAAGCTTAAAAATCTGAAATATCTTATAGTGGGTTGCCAAGAAGACTTCGGATAGCTTTCATAGCCTGAAAACTTGGGTTCCACTGGTTAAACTTTAGTATGCTGTAGAACACTAGTATACAAGTGTTTAGAAAAAAGAATCATTCAGTTTGGAGCATTCTAGAAGAGGTTACAGGCTGAAATGGACATAATTTTGTAAGACCCCAACTTTTTAATGAATAAAATCGAATTTCCTCTAATTATTATTGTGAATAATATGGTATTAATTTGATATAATACTTTGGTTATGGGTAAAATGTTCAAATTTTGCAAAATAAGTAAGTGGTTCTAAAATATTCATTTTATCGGGGAATATTCGTTTGGTCGTGGAATATTATTGCTGTCGGAGAATATTCGTACGACGGCGCAGCCATTTGTGGGCCCCATAACGGAAAACGATCGGATGAAAAAAATGGAAAATTTAAGTTTTTACAAATAACGACGTAGTTGTTACAGTTAATACTGTTGGAATATCCGGTGGTTAAAATACAGTAATACGCGTGGTTACACAGTAGACACGGTTTTGCACAGTATTTTTGAATTATTAATAATTATGTAAGAAGGCACTACTCAATAATTGTTACAGTAATTACTGCTCAATATTTTATTTTATTGGTTTAATAATTGCTGCGTTGATGTTTTATATTATTGTTGTTTCAATAATTGTCACTGCACAGTATTTTCCATTATCAGATCAATAATTCATATTATTTGAATAATATTATTAGATAGCATTATTGGTAATGTCTAAGAAAGTTCTGTCTAAGGAGTGATTTGGTCACCTAATTGCGCGCCAGTAAGGAGAAATCCTTATCGGAAAGCCCCCTCTTTCCCAAGAACGACCTGGTTGTCATAATTGTGATTCTGTAATATTATTGTGAATAATTAATTATTGATTTATATGATAAAAGAAATATTTATTTTATGTGGATATAAATGATGAATTTATTTTTGTGGTTATAAATGAATGAATTAATGCTGGGGTGTTTTATCAGTATTTTGTCGGAATGGAGGTATTAAAAATCGTCCGTATGTGGATTTCGGGCATTTTTCGTTTAGAATTTGGAAAAACTTTCTTCTACAAAGTTGTAGATAATTAAATTTCCTATTGAAGGATATGAGATTTGAATTTTTCTGATAAAAAAACTATTTATTATGAATTATTGAAGTTTCATAAATAAATAATTTTATGAAAATTATGGGTAGGCTCCACTTTTGGTTGGTGAGAAATAAAATGTGCTGAAATTTTTATTCAAATGTGGTGGGCGTGAATAGTAACAGGTAAAGCCATCAGGTAGCAGGCTAGTCTGCTATGACGTTCTAAGCATTTTCCTATAAATAGGGTGCTTAGTTAGAATTGAAAATCACAATAGAAACAAATTTTCTCTCTTTCTCTCTCTATATTATCAAGCGTATTTTGTGAGTATTTAGATACCTTGTGAGTTGCTATTCATCAGTGTAAGTTTCTTTCAGCACTATATCCGATATTCCATTAAGAAGTACTATTCGTTTGAGGTAAGTGATGTTATTTTATTCGTAAATGATATTATTTTCTTCAATATCATTATGCTGAAATATTGATATAAATTTTATTGTGGAATTTCTACCTTTTTGTGTCGGGGTTACTATTCACGTATACGACACTATTCACGTATACGGCACTATTCACGAATACGGCACTATTCACCAACAAATGAAATGTTCTCTTTTTCGTTCTAGATGTCTATTATGGTTACTATCTTTGATTGTATCCATGTTTTGATCTTTATTCTTAAATTTTACTCCACAAAGTAGTATCATATTGACAATTTGAACATTATTGAATTCTGGATCAATTAAATTATAAATCTTTAAAATTTATCCTTGAACTTGTTTTATTGAATTCTTATCTCATTCTCATTGTCATCATCCTCATGTTTATAATATGTTGAAAGTCATATATGGCCTGTAGTGGATAGATGGACTTGGTATGATTATGACCAGAAATTATTCGGTATAATAATGACCGTAATGTTACAAATAATGTGGTAAAAGTCCTCATTGGCCCGTAGTGCATTGATGGACAGTTTTTGGTATGATTATAGCCATGGATTCTCTTCGGCCAAGGGTGCAATGATTAATTGTTTTATGGCATGATCATGAACGTTGATGAAAACACGATTATCTTTGGCCCGTAGTGCAAAGATGAACATGTGTTAAGATGAACATGATCAACTGGTGATACAAATGAATATCTTTGGCCTGTAGTGCAAAGATGAATATTTGATTCAAGATGTATATTGATTGTTGTTACAGGGATAAAATATTGATGATGGACTTTTAAATCTTAGAAGATAGTAGAATTCATTCTCTACTTGACTCTTTTAATGGATTGTTGTTTCCGCTGCAGTTGTTGATCTAAAACTTGTTGTCTATTATATTCTATAAGATTTTTTCCTGTTGAAGACTAATGATAATTTGTTGTATATTAACTTAGTCATAATATTTCTTATTGGGCTAGTTGAGCTCACCTTTTCTTTCACTGTTCTCTTTAGGAAATGAGAATATAGCTGGGACTAGTAGGGGAATGGATTGACGATCCAGATGGTTGCATTAGTAGTCCTCACTATTCTGTGAAATAGTGTGATAATAATTGTAATGAGGACTCCTTTTGAGTTTGTATACTGTTTATTAGACAATATTTGTATTCAAACTCACAGTATATGTGTTGTCGTATTCTGCTCGATAATTGTATTACTAAAGTTGTAATTATTTCTGTACCATGTATTTGACGACTCAGAATGATGATGTATACCTATTTTGGGGGTGTCACAAATTTTCTCTCTTTTCTTCCTTTTTTCTTACATTTTTATGGCTGATGGGGGGTCTATTTATAGACCAAAACTGCCGCGGGTCAACCTACGGTAGTAGCGGGTCAATTCGTGGCTACCCAGGCTGGCACAAGCTTTGCGGGTCTCGTTATCTTGAAGTACGTGCACTCGAACAACGCGTTGTCTACTCGAACCTTCATAACTTTCAATCCAGGAGTCCGATGGAAGCGTTATCAACGTCGGGATTTTTATTTGTCCCTTTCTGTTCTTGTCTTTTGGTGTTCTCATGTTAGGTGAGATTTATTTGAAAAAATAAGTTTGAAAATGTCCGACATGTATATGTCGATGATTTGACTATAAGAGTCGCCAGTTGTTATTTTTAAATGGTTGCACCAACTCAACCGAGAAAAGGTTTGGACAAATACCTAGTGGTGTGACATTGTTTAACTGGTGTGCAAAACCAAAATTCTTTAGGGTCTGGGGGCTTCATTAAGCGGAGGGAAGATGTTAGGCACCTCCCGACTTCCATGATAACACGGTTACCGAAACTTTTCAATTTAAACTTTTTTCTGAATGTGTGTGTGTATAGGTCTATGTGCAATCGTTTGGAAGTAGTGCTATGCCTCGTTTGCACCTATATACAAAGGGTTTGACTTTTGTATAAAAGTTAAATTTTAACGAGATATGGCAGTGCTGTTTTGTAAAATAGGTTTTTTCAAACCCTTATGCTCAATAATTTACAAAACATTAAGTACAAACGCGGCATAACATTACTTCTAAACGATTGAACATAGTTCGATAATAGTATATATATAAATAAGTATATGGCAGTGATCTATGGTCTATATATGTATATGACAGTGATGTTACTGTTCAATTTCAGTAATTGAGGCCTTTGATACTTCTATTTTATTAAGTGTTTGGCTTGATTACTTTTATTATTGTTGACATGCGAAGAATCTTCGAGAAAATAAGATACATACCAGCGCCGAACTCCTTGTGGTCATGAGAGCTATCTAAGGAAATTCAGACACCGTGAATAATTTACAAATTGGTTGCAGCTGAAAATGTCCATCACGGAAACCAAATCTAGATTCAGGAACTAAATCTGTGATCACATGATTCCTAGGCTCACATGATAAAACAATATGTACAAAAGCTAAAACAAGAAATAGATTTTGCATAAATCTAAACTATTTCAGCTTCATCGGTTCCAGTTTAGTCACCATAAACCGACTAAAGTGAGAAATAGCTAGATTTAGATAAATCTAGCCTGTAGCAAAAGCTAGAAAACGAATTAGATTTGAATAAATCTAAGCATTCCAGCTTCAACGGTTCCAGTTTAGTCATCATGAACCGGTTAAAGTGAGAAATAGTCAGATTTAGGCAAATCTAACCCGCAAACTGATTAAGCAATTATATATATAAAAGCTGTAAATATATATATATATATATATATATATATATATATATATATATATATATATATATATATATATATATATACGGTAAGGATCAAGAGCATTCTCCTTAAATATCATTCCTCCTTAAATAACATTCTTTTATTAAAACTACGTCGTTTTGGAGGGACGCGGTGGTATTTTTATAAATACGCGGTGGCATTGTATTTACAAAAATGCCACCGCGTCCCTCCAAAACGACGTCGTTTTAATAAAAGAATGCTATTTAAGGAGAATGCTCTTGATCCTTACCGTATATATATATATATATATATATATATATATATATATATATATATATATATATATATATATATATATATATATAAGATGTAAACGCGCCGGATATCACACCCAGGCTCAATCGAACAGAGTTCGATAATAGTACATAACAGCCACGGATCGACGATCCGGGCATACCCACACAACACGACTCTCAACGTGAGTAAATATGTGTGTATAGAAATGAGAAAAAGCTTAAAAATCTGAAATGTCTTACCGTGGGCTGCCAAGAAGACTTCAGATAGCCTTTGTTGCCTGAAAACTCATTTTCCCCTGTTAAATTTTAGTATGTTGTAAAACACGAGCTCACAAGTGTTTAGAAAAAGAAATCACTCAATTTGACGCACTATAGAAGTGTGTACAAAGTGAAATGGATAGGGTTTCCTCGCTCTTTCTCTTTTTAAAATGGCCACTCCAAGGCCACTATTTATAGACCAGCTAGCCGCGGGTCTACCTGCGGCTGCCCGGGTTGCACTGGGCCATTTGGGTCCCACCGTCTTGAAGAACGTACACTAGTGCAACGCATTGTCTACTTGAACCTTTATAACTTTCAATCTAGGCATCCGGTTTAGGCGTGTTATACCTTTCCAGAATGCTGTTGTCGAGAGCTACACAATGACATGTGATAAGAGGTTGTATGAAGCCGGGTAGATGGGTCCATAACCAGATCATCAAATCTTCAAATTCTATCAGATGTACTGTCTTATATAGTAGTCACTCGGGATTTGGAGTTATGGTTCTTGTGGGACACTTCTGTATGAAATATGGGTTGAAATGACGTTGAGAAGACGTGAATGTAGTATCGAGGTGGCAAAATAATGATTTTTTCCCTCACTTGGGTTATCTCCGGCTCTGGTTTGATGTAGCAGTTGGTGCTCAGGGTTATCTATGAGATTAGGATGTTGTGCATGCTGAATGTCCTCAGGGTTGTCTCTGAGGTGTGCTTGGCCTCTCGAGGTTGTCTTCGAGGTTGAAACTGACTTCTCTGGGGTTACCTCCGAAACTAGAACTGCATCTCTCGGGGTTATCTCCGAGGTTAGAACTTAATGTCCCGGGGTTATCTCCGGGATTGAAACTGACTATCTCGGGGTTATATCCGAGGTTGAAAACTCAATATCCCAGGGTTGTCTTCAGAATTGAGCTGATTTAACTTCCAAGGTTATCTCTGGAACACGATTTTGCCCTCCTGAAAGGTTAGCAACAGGAATACAAAATTTTGAGTATCTACAGATGCCCCTCTTTATTATATTCATGCAATACAATGGCATGGTTAGGATAAAAATCACTAGACCCTTGTAATGTGACAAGATAATCACGATGCAATGTACTACAGCATGATGCAAATGTATGATGAATGTATGAAATAGAGGTTGCTCCATGAATGAGACTAGAGGATGTTGACACTGGGGTTATCATCAAAGTCCTTAATCCTCAGTGCAGACTTTCCACTGCAGATGTTCATCTCATGTGCAAGAGATTCTGGGGAGTTGTGTTTTATCTGATGGAGATTGGTATAATAGATTCCATCATCGGTCCTCCCCAATGAGGGTGGTTTTCCCTGGTTTGTATTGATAGGTCTTTCCAATGTTCTGTTGGAGTTACTGCCAACCGTTGGCGTTGTCAGGGCTGGCTGACTTTCATTGAAATGTACTTCGATAGTTACCATCATCGGACTGCCTCCGACGCTTCGTTGGGTTTAATTGCCAACGGCTGAATAACGTCAATGTTGCTTAACCGTCATTCAAATGTGCTTTAACGGTGAACCTCATCAGACCATCTCCGATACTTTGTTGGATTTAATTGCAAACGGCTGAATAATGTCAAGGTTGCTTGACCTTCGTTGAAATGTGCTTCAACGACTGACATCATCGGACCACCTCCGATGCTTCGCTGGGTTTAATTGCCAACGGCTGAATAATGTCAAGGTTGCTTGACATTCGCTTAAATGTGCTTCAACGACTGAGATTTGTATAAAATCTCCGCTAGGGAGAGGTATGAAAAGTATGGTTGCAATTGGAATCACAACCCTAAGTTATTGGCATCGGACCTTTGCGAGGTATTGCTAAATGTAGTTTGCAATAGCTGTGATCATCGACTTTGTGAACCCTATGTTTGGGCAAATACCAATGAGTGATATATAGACCTGCAGTTTGGACTCTGAAAATTAGGATTTCAGACTTTTCCGCTTAATTGCGTAGAGTCTTTTTCCTGATTTGACATTTCAGCTTGTGGGACCTCCTTTGTAACTTAAATTGGATTGAGCCAGAGGGGATGTGACCCACATGGGATAGCCGCAGGTGGACCTACGACAGACCCAGGTAGACCCACGACCATCCGTGGGTCTATTTGTGGCTTCTTTCCCTTTCACAAGTCATTTTTAGTTTGACGTCGCACACAGAATCCAAGAGTTCTTCTTTAGATCTACTGAGTTCGAGTTGTTTTTTGCCAAATCCATCATCGCACAAGTGTTCTTCACTATCCTGGTAACGTATGCACGTCTTCTTTTCCAGTTTGAACCGTTTGAAAATGAGTTATCACATGAAATGCTTCTAAACACATAGTAGTGATTATGCATGCTCATATGACTTGATAAAAATTATTCAACATAGTAAATGTTGGTATTTAACCATACTGAACATATTGATGTGAAAAATTTTGAATTTTGAAACAGTCAAATTGGCACCTTTTTCTGTTATTTCTTATCCTATTTGAGGACAAATGAGCAAAGGTTGTAAATCAAAGTAATCCTGGTAATTAGACTACCTTTATGGATTAAGACTTTGATATTTTTATACATATAGGATGTTGATGACTGTAGATTGGTGTGCTACTGAATGACCACCTACTCATACTTGTAATAACATGATATTTTCTAAGAAATTTTGCATATAATTTTTTTTTAATCATGGGAATATGTGCCAAGTAATGTGTATGTATATATGTGATAAATAAAATTTATTTATTACATGAATAATTTCAAATAATTTTATTTTAGAATTATTGATCATTATAAATTATATTCTTGTGATAAATAATTTTATAGCAGAAATTTCTTTATTATTTATTTTCTATGAAAATATGATTTTTATATTATTTAAATAATATATAAAATGATTATTAGAATTATTATAATTATTATTTTAGTATATGAACTTTAGTTCATATTATTAAGTTAATTATTTTTAACTTAATTAATAATGCTATATATGAAAGATAAATTAGATATGGAATCCAAACCCTAATTTTAGATTTTGAGCTATGAATGAGAATAATAATGTTATATTAAATATAATATTATTTATCAGTGTTATAAATATATACTGTATATGTGTATTGATAATAGTTGGTCAATTATGGTGTATAATGTAAAAACTCTAATATTAATTTGTTAAACCCAATTTTAAAACTCAATTATGAGTTCAAAAATGTGTAGTATTGGTGTTATATAATTTATGTTGTGTATTATTAGATTTAATGTTAATTAGAGACAATCCTAATTAATATTTTAAATTCCTAATTGTTAAAAACCCTAATTTCCAAATTAGTAAACCTAATTTGCTAGAATGAAATCCTAATTACTAATGGTAAGCCTTAATGCTAATTGTGGGATCTTAAACCCTAATTGTTCAAATAATATAATTAGAAAACTAATTATAATTAGTAAATTATAAATTTCATTTTTAGGAAACTAATATTTTATTTTATTTTATTTTATTTTATTTTATTTTAAACCCTAAATGAGATCTAAGAAATCCAATTTTGAAAAACCTTAGGGTTAAACCCTAAGGGTTTGCTAAGTTTACAAAGTTGCCATTAAAATCACTTGGAAAATGACATAAATTGCCCTTTTTGTCCCATTCATGCATTATTGCTAGAAAATCTAGCAAGATATTGGCAAGCCACCCCAATCTAGATAGGAGCTACAATAATTCCAGCACACCAACCATTAGCCATCCAAATTCAGTGCACCATCATCACATAAGCAGAATTGGAGAGAGAAACTGGATGTTCATGTTCATTTTTTTTCCAATACTCAAACTTAACTCTCTCTCTAAAACCTCCGAAAATACAAGGCATATTAGTCCCAAAATCAAGCCCCGCGACTTCTAATAACAGATCATAAGCCAAGAAATCAGAATTTGTTCATAAAAAAATGTAAACCCTAAACTAGAAATCTGACTTTTGATCTTATGTTAAATGTTAGTTTTTTTGTGTTAAATATGTAGTATGGAGTCTAACAAAGTGATCTGGGTTGCTAGATGTTAGATCCATAACATTTAGAGGCTCGGATTTGTCATTTTTCAAAATCTGGAAAAAAAAATTTATTTTGTGTCTGACAAGCAAAAGTCAGAGGCTGTAGATCTCTCTCGGTTTATGATTTGGAGTGTTTTATGTTTTGGATTTGTAGTATGATATGAGTTCTGTAATCTAGAACTTGTAGCAGGACCAGATCATGCTTATAATGTCAGATAATAATGGTCAAAGGTCGTTGACCGACCATGACTTTCAAAAATCTGGAAAACCCAGATCGTGCCCGGGAAGGGCCTGACAACTTTTTCAAGCGACTAGATCTGCCAGTGTGTTGTTGTTTTGATGTTGTTATTGTAATTAAGTTGTAACCTGATATGTTTACTATGGATATATGCTTTTAGATCCCTTATATCATCATTATATTGACAGTGGAAGGTCAAACAAGCTTACTCGTTCACGAACTCTGTTTCTGGAAATTCTAGAAAACTCAAGAATATGTCTTATGACATGGTTTGGCCGGCCTAGATCTGCTTGATTTGTTCTTGTTATACTGTTTTTATGTAATAGATCTGTTGTCTTGCATGCTAGCTACAATCTAGAACTCTTAGATCACAAAAACATCACTCGAACAACATGTAGTGGAAGCCCAAACATGCATACTCGAACTGTTCTTCATTTCTGGAAAACCCATAAATGAAGAACAGTCTCTGACACGATTTTCTGAGACTTAGATCTTTCTGGTTAAGGATGTATATACTTGAATATTGTTCAACACATGTTCTATGATAGTTTTTCTACACAGCCCGACGTATATACCACCCATAACCTGAATAGATTTATAGATATAAGGTCAATAAAAGCGTTGACCAACCATGACTGAAAATTCTGGGCAGCCCAGAAACGCGATGAACACGTCTGACAGCTAGTTCAAAGCTTAATAACTTTCAATTGTGATGATGTATGACCTGGTTATTGGTTGTTACATGTAGTGTTACACTAGTACTACAAGAACAATATTTTAGCTTGCCTAGAAACCTCATATATTGGAATTTATCAATGGTCAAACTACCCAACTTGAAAACTGACTTTGAGTGTTCTTGGTGATCAAGAACACCTATTGCAACACTTTCTGTCGCTAAAAGATATAGCGACAGTTTATTTAATTTTAATTAATTAAATTTCCTAAAATCAATTAAAAATAAAAATTTAATTCTGAAAATTACAAAAATAGTTTTAAAAATTATTTTAAGTTATAAAAATGAACTTTTAATAATTTAACATATTTTTCATAAAATATTAATATTTATTTGCATATTATTGATATTTAAATTATTTAACAAATGCATTAAATTAATTAATTAAAAATGATTTTATTATATTAAAAATCATTTTAAATGATAAAAAGGTATTTAATAATATTTTAAGTTATAAAATATAACTTTTAATATTTTAAGACAAATTTCATTAATTATTTAATATTAATGATATTAGATTTAAGTAGTAATTATCATAAATAAATTAATTAAAAATAATTTTAATATTATAAAAATTATTTTAAATGAAAATAAATAGTTTAAAAATATTTTAAGTTATAAAATATAACTTTTAACATTTAAAGGATAATTTCATTAATAATTTAATATTAATGATATTAATTTAATATTAATGATATTAGTTTTATTTAATAATTATATTAAATAAATAGTTTCAAAATAGTTTTATTAATTAAAAATCATTTAAAAAGGGAATAAATGAATTAAAGATATTTTAAGTTATAATAAATGACTTTTAGTATTTTGATAAATAATAAATTAATATTCTAATATTAATGGTATTTATTTAAAAATAATTTTTATTATTTTAAAAATTATTTAAGGGTATTATTAATACTTAAAAAATATTTTGAGTTATTATAAATAACTTTAATATTTTGGCAATAGTTTCATTAATACTTTAATATTAATTAAATATTAATGATAATAGAATTATTTAATATTTAAATCATTTAATAATGATTCCGATGTTTGAAAAATCATGATAAAGTATAATAATTGTTTAAAAATTATTATAAGGCTATGAAAAATAATATGACTGATATTTAAAATATCTAAACGATTATTGAACTACATGATAGAGTTTTAGACTCAATAAATACCCAATAAAGTCGTCGGTACACCGAAATATTATAGAAATTGATCTAGCCTTAAATAATTGGACTCGATAAGTGTTTGTTTGTGAACCAATGACTGCTAAAATACGTGACAATGTAATTAGATTATGTGTTGACTGCAAATAGCAGTACTATGTGTTATGATACATTCTTCTAATCAAATGAATGATTTTATTAATGATAGGTTTCGATATAAAAGATTAAACTAAGTTGCGTTATTGTAGGCAGCATCTCAGGCAAGTATCTGAACTATTCTTTACCTTGTGCAAGTTTCCTAACTTTGCATTTCTTGTATGCAATGGACATGAGTAAGAAAGTTTCAGAATTATATTATTGTGCCAGATTATTAACTCTATTGTTATTGATTACGTATTCAATCTTTGTATTCAAAAAAGTTCTTACATTATCCGATCATTGTATCATTGTATAATTTAGATATTTATTATGTTCTTTAATTCCTATATAGGGTTAGACACGTGTCCCCACTTGGATAATCATTGTATTTAATCACTTGTTAATACACACTTAATGATTTCAAGTATGTATACGTTGATATAAAAAGCCGTATAAGCTATTTGATTTAGCTAGACATATATTCAAAAATATCGTTGAATAATATAGAACGTTATTGTATCCAATCAAATTATTTTGGTTCAGATTCCCGACTAAGTATGAACATCCTGAGCATGAAAAATTTTTTGTGCACCTAAGGTGGATAGAGTGAACGATTATATCGTTCTTGCATGTAGTATTGATCAATACAAGGCGCATTGGGATGATCACCCTCGTGCCCGTAAGTTATGACGGTTTGCGGATGAAGTTCTGCTAAACCTTAGCGAAAATTAAAAATAAAGTTCATAATCTGTCGAATACTCTACATTTATAGTCAGTACGTAGTTTCAAAAATTTGAGATAGATTTGACATGTTGTTCTTATTGGTTCAGCTTACTTCATAACTGTTGATTCGTTGTAGAAGTGTTATTCAAAGAAAATATTTAATTCTTTTAGCTTATATTTATTGTTGCTATTACTTGCTAGGCAATCAAATGCTCATTCTTGCTTTCAATTTAAATGTTTTCAGCTAAGCATGATCAACCGGAATGTTCAGACCAAAACAAGGAAAAAGGAAAGCAATCAGAATGATCTTATGTTATCTTTTGTAATAGTTAGATAGTATTAAGACAATGATATTTATTATCTATCATGTAATGTATTGTAGTAAAGGTTGCGTACTTGGGATTAGACTCTGATGTATGTAAATTAATTTTGATATTTATATTATTGTTATTATTATTAGTATTATTTCGCTCATAGAAATGGTATCGTAAAGCACCGAGTTCGAGTTTCAAGTACCTGAATTTGGGGGCGTTACAATACCTACGTGCATGTGGATAGTCCTTTTTACAAAGCAGACTATAGCAAAAAAATTTCATGAGTCTAGGCATTGAATAAACATGCATTTTTAACTCTACTATAGTCGTATGTTTAAGTAATGCACGCATGCATATGGACGTAAAATGCATTTTAATAAGCTCTAGGTTAGTATTTACCACACCATTTCTGAGGTGATTTAGAGACTTTTGTCCAGATATATGGATCCAGACCAGCCGAGTAGCTCCCGTAGGACCTCTTCAGGTGTGAGGAGGAGAGCTTCTGATGTGCCTCGGCCTCACCCAGCTCGACAACCTCGTCAGTTGATACAGTCAGTGATTCGTTCTGTTCGGGTTAAGGTACCGGATGTTGAGGACGAGGAGGAGGATGTACCGGTTGCGACTTCCGCTCCTGCTACTTCTATTCCCCACAGGGAGTTACCAGCCATAAATGTGACGAATCCAGAGCTACTGGATGATTTCAGTCACCACCCCTCGATCTATTTACATACGAACGAGGTAAAAGTTGTGTTTGATCTCCCTTTTTCCTATTAATGAGGAGCAAGGGTTCTAATGTTGATTTTCATTTGTGATGCAGGTTCCTAGCTTTACACAGCCTCGAGGGAACTGGTTCAATATACACTCTCTGTACCAGACTCTTCACCCAGAGTACCGAGAGATTGTGTATGCTTGTGGTTTCGAGGCGTTATTTTCCATCCTCCCCAGTCGTTGTCCCTGGGGTTACCTCAGGACATTGTCTGAGCGTTGGTTTTACCAGATTCAGTCTCTTCATATACTGGATTATGAGGTGATGGTGACGTCGATGGATTGGCGGTTTATCACCGGTGTGGATTTTTCAGGGGCGCCAGTACCTTGTGTGACTGACATTTCTCCTACTACCGTTAGATTCGTGCTAGGAGTCTAGGTTGAGGCGCTCAAAAGGTAGAATAATATGTGCTGATCTTTTGAGTATAGACGCCACAAGTGGGGCATTTAGTCAACCACTAACCGATGACATGAGAGTCAGGGATCGCATTCTTCGGTGATTGTTCCTGGTCATCATCCGGGGTTGTTTCCTAGTAGATAACTCTTCCACGGTATCGTTCGCTTTAGGTAGTGCCACATGTGAGGTGGACCATTTTCGAGAGTATGATTGGGGCTCCTATACCTTCGCCTATTTCCTCAAGGGGAATGCGTATGCGCTCGCAGGGCTTGACAGAGGCTTGGATATGATTTTACCCGTTTTTGCTGGTGAGTATTTCTCTTTTGATTTCCCTTGTACATGTTAAAAGTGTTGACTGACCACAGATGTTTGATCTTCTATTGGCAGTTTTTGGCCTATGAGAGGCTTCCATGCCTGTGTCCCATTAGTCTGTTAGGTTTAGACACCTATCCACGGGGACGATGTTCCTGTAGCTGAGGGTTTCACCCATTCTAGCTTACAGTTAGAGTTATTGACATCTGATGTTATTACATGGGTTCCCTATTCTGAAGACCATTTAACAGTTTGCTTTGAGGGTGGTTTCTCGACTGGTGTCGATCATGTTATGTCCACCAGTCGGATTCCTCTCTTCACATATGGAGAATGGGAGCTCTATTTAGGAGAGCGTGCTATCAGGAGCACCACATGAGAGATTCGTATACTGATCTGTCCGCCTACCAGTTGTTATTGGCATATATCACAGTTGTCGATCAGATATATCCTGTTGGTGAATGTTGATGGATTTGATTTGTCAGAGGGACCGTTCACTCAAGAGGCATTCTACCGCTGGTGGTCTCCTCATACCATCGGAGCTCAGACCCGCACCACATAGTTCATGGGGAGTATGTTTCCTGGCTCTGTCATGATGGCAGATTGGATTTCCTACGTCTGAGAGCCTACTCATTTGAGGTAGATTGATAGCTTGACCAAACAGTTGGATTGGGTGCATTTTTTCATTCGGCATTTGGGCAGAGATCCTTCTGAGGCAAATTCTTTTGATCCTTCTAGCTCAGGGGTTGGCCTTTCATGTGGCCCATATTCAGATGGTTTTGCCAGTACAGATCCTCCGTTGTATCAGCCTGATATCCCTTTTAGCGGAGATACCGTGACTCAGGTGGAGTTACAGTATAGACCTCAACACTATTGACTTCTTTTGATGTATTTCTCGTTATATCTTTTGATGGGCCTCTGTTAGATACTGGGTGAATGTGCCCCATTCTTGTTATATCTTTTGATAGGCCTATGTTAGTTGTTGGGTGGTTGTGCCCCATATCCCTGTATTTTCCATCTGTATATAGAGATGATGTATTAGATGATGATGTACTTAGGAATGTGTATGTACTATTTTCCATTTCCTACATCATATTGCCATCTATTGTTTATCATGCATGTATTATGTTATACATATGTATGTCTAGAGATAAGTTAAGCATTGACCCCTGAATGGTCTTATGAAATGGCTCTACATATGTCTTCATCGAAAATTAGTTGCATTGTTCACACCCCACCAGTATTGGTGGCCTCCTGTTTGAGATCGTGGTATCATCCCTAGATCGGGTGACCATAGATGTGACGCCCCCAAAATAGGTATACATCACCCATTCTGAGTCACCAAATACATGATACAGAATTTAAATACAAACTTCTTTATACAATACGATAAAAATGTAGCTGAGGGTTTTTACACGAATATTGTCTAATAGACAGTATTCAAACTCAAATAAAGTTCTCATTACAATTATTATCACACTATTTTATAAAATAGTGAAGACTACTATAGCCACCATCTCGGACCATCACTCCATTCCTCGACTAGTCCCGGCTACGTTCTCATTTTTTGAAGAGAACAATGAAAATAAAAGGGTGAGCTCAACTAGCCCAGTAAGAAATATTATGACTAAGATAATGTAGAATAAATTATCGTTAGCCTTCAACAGTGTTAAATTGATAAAATACTATAAACATCAAGTTTAACTGCAGCGGAACAAGTAATCCATTAGAAGAGTCAACTAGAGCATGATATCTACTATCTTCTATGATTTAAGAGTTTATCATCAATTTTATCACTGAGACTCAACTCAATAAGTAGTATCACAACCACGAATTATCCATGTACTACGGGCCAAAGATATTCATATTTTCACCAATGGTCATTATCATACCGAATAATCCCTGGTCATAATCATACCAACAACTGTCCATCAATGCACTACGGGCCAATGAGAACTTTTACCACATCATTTGTAACATTACGGGTTATGCACTACAAGAATTTTGAAATATTTAAGTGGTACAATTAACTTAGGGTTATTTTATCCAATTAGTAATCACTTTGACTTAATAGGTTATTCAGATGTTGACTATGCAGGGTGTCAAATCGATAGAAAAAGTACGAGTGGTGCTTGTACTTTCTTAGGACAAAGTCTCGTATCATGGCATTGTAAAAAGCAAACCTCAGTGGCTCTTTCAACTATTGAGGGTGAATACCTAGCTGCAGGAAGTTGTTATTCTTAGATTTTATGGAAGAGGCAAACCCTATGTGATTTTGATATATTATGTGAATGTGTGCCCATATACTGTGATAATTCTAGTGCTATATATATCTCTAAAAATCCCGTGTTACACTCACGTACAAAACACATAGAAGTAAGACATCATTCTTTAAGAGATAATGTATCAAAAGGTTTAATTAAATTAATTTGTATTCCTACTGAAAATCAAATCGCAGATATTTTTACTAAATCGTTAAGTGAAGACAGATTTTGTATGCTGCGAAGAGAACTTGGAATGTGTATAACATAATTCTCACTGAAATTTTAAGAATTGCATTATCTTTATCATATTTATCTTTTGCATGCTTATCTTATTAACCGATAATTAATAGTATGCTTTTACGGCTGCTCATTAAATCCTTAATTCATGGATGCGGTATTCTAAGTAACTATCACAATGGCTTTTGAAAATCGAAAAGACAGGACGATTAGGGTTTCTTGGGAAACGCAAGGTTACAAGAGTGTATATACATGCATCCGTTTTTCTTATTTGACTCTATCCTTCTCCATTCTATTCACATCTCAAATTTCTTTTTTGACTCTCTTTCTCTCCCACTAATTTTCTCTATCTATTTCTTCAAACCTCAAACACCATGAGAACTCAAACACATAAGCGTTCAATAATCGATTCTGATGATGATCCGATGTTGGTGCCTCTCTCAATCGTCTGTCGGACCTTCCCACAAACAAAGAAAAATAAAAAAGGCTATGTCTTAGGAACGTGTGTCTTTGGACTCTTTATCTTCTGATGAATCAACCTTCAGTCCATCCTTGCAGAAATCACCATGACCCTCTCGACGACGGAAGTCAATGATCCCGTCGTGTAAGGCCGAGTTCACACCACCACCAATTTTGATAACCCCTATCCTCACCTCTGACCTTACTGAAAATATCTTTCGTAGTAATGCTTATGAGGTATAGTTTAAGAATGTTATTTTTCCAAAACAATTGGTTTATGAAAAATCTGTTGACTAAATCTGCTATCAGGAGTCTCCTTTGAAAAATTTGTTTGAATCATGTGGTATTTCTTCCATGATTTTTCCTCCCTTAGTTGCATATCCTAAACTAGTTCAGTAGTTTTATACTAATCTAGAATGTCATGGGGATTTCTACACATCTTTTGTTAAAGGCAAATCACTATATTTCATTGTCATGCATTTTCGTAGCATTTTAAATATTCCATTCACGGGTGTCTGTCCATTTACTCGAAAAGGGGTTGTTCATTCTCCTTTTGCCCCTTTGGAACAATTACAGATTACCATGAACAATCCTTTGATGAATGATGCTTTTACTCAAAAAATGGTAGATGTTTCCCCTCTTGCTTGTGTGCGTCATCATCTGATTAGATTTATTCTTTTGCCTCATTTAGGTGGAGGTGCTGATTTTACCTATCAGGATCTGATAATAGTTGCTATGATTTTGAAAGGTGTGTCTTTTAATCTGTCTCAAATGTTGTTACATCAAATGATGGGTTGTTTGCAAAAAATAAAAACGTGTCTGCCTTATAGTGTGAGTCTCACCACTTTCTTTAATCATTTTAAAATTTCATTTGCAAATGAAATTTTTGTTACTGTGACTGATTCACTCAGTGTTAGTACTCTCAAAATGTCTCGTATTACCTTGACTGATGGTTAGTTTGTCCGTATCACTTCTGATAATCCTATTCCTCCCATATTAATTCCATCTTCCTCTGTTCTTCCCCCTACTCAATCTTCTTTTGAGATTGTTGAAATGTTAAAAATTGTTATTGGTAATCAAGAAAAAAATTCAACTTGAGATGTCTGGCCTCAACAATCGTATGTCTATGTTGGAGAAAGGCAAACTGCCTTTGGGCGCTCCTGAAATTGACAAACTTTATTAGAATCTTGAGGATGAATTTATTGATTTACAAACTGGGTTTGAATTGCAAACCACTGCTTCGGCAGAGGTCATGCAACCGAAAATAAATCGAAATGCTTGTCAATTGAGTCAGGAAATCAAGTTTGTAAGCAATCAGGTTGGCGAGTTAGCTGAGTTCGCGGCTCTGCATTTCAACGACGTAGGCTCTAAGTTATATATATAGTGTAAGCACTCTTCCGTTACAGAATAGGTTCATTATAACTGGCTAGCCGAGTATATGGGTGATTTTCTTGATGTACCGATGCCACATGCGACTTTCATTCCTCGGCCTCCTTAATTTGCTGATGATCTTTCCCTTGCTGAAAAGATTCATCGTGCTAATCATCGCCTTTACTTCACACAGAGGGTTGAACAACGTGCAGCAGTGGTAGATCTCGATTGATGGATATTTCCCTTTTTGTTTGATGACAAAGGGGGAGAAGTTTATGGTTATTTAGGGTTGGTTTTGGTAGACTTAAAAGACTTATTATTGTTGGTTTTTGGTTTTGTGCTTCACAAACTTATTATTTTAAATGTTAAATGTTTTTTATTTGATATGTTAGCAGTTGATATTTGGTGTATGTTGAACTGACATGATTGCAAGTAAATGCAGATAACAATGGTTTTTAAAAATTTCAGGATACACTAAAAAATCCTATTTTAGTTAGATATTAAGAGATTCCTGAAATGATATTATTGCATGAATTTATGGAGAACTAATTATGTTGTATGCATGGTTTTAGGGGGAGCTAATTGGAATTAAATTTTTGGGTTGTCATCATCAAAAAGGGGGAGAATGTTGACTTAGTCATATTCCATCCTTAAGTTTTGATGATGAATTGTTCATATACTAAATTGGTTTATGGCATTTTAGTTATCTAATGATAAAGAACATTGGTGGGATATTCAAATGGTTGAAGAGTTTTTCTTCAATTAGGAAACAAAGTGTAAGGTTAATTGCATAATAATTAATTTTTCATTTAAAGGCTATAGGACATATAATTGACATTTAATTTTATATGTCTTAAATGTAAAATAATTTACATCTAATAAGTTTTCCTAAATAAAACATTTGAGATTACATTAACTATATGTTATCAAGAACAAAAGGTTTTTAAAGCTTTATTTTATAAAACATTACTTGATATTATTGGGTGATATATTCTGAATTATACTTGTCACACGTATGCATGCCTAGTAGCTAAAAGGAAGCTAGCTACACATTTTTAGTTAAGATATGATGTGTACGGTTTTCAAGGAATAGTTACCTTGGAACTCTAAATACCTTGAATATTGGGAAGATAAAGAAGTTTGAAAGACTACTGATGTTATACGCCAAAGATGAAATAGATAAAGTCAAAGATTGTTCTTAGTGGGTTATCTTTTTATAGAGTCTTTGAATTTTATCCAAAGAGTATAACTCAAAAGGGTGGTCATCTTTATCGTTGTAGGTTTGTTCCATTATCTGTAATGAATTATCTAGCCGATTTTTATGAACTAATAGAAATCTGGAATTAACGGTAACTTTAACAATTGGGTTTAAAAAACTGTAAGTCATGTATGGAATGAATACGACTCACAGAATACTATTTGCATTAATTACTTATATTATTGAGCAACTTGGTTTAATTGGTGTAATCTTGATCAGCTGGGCAATTATATTTCTGATATCTTTTTAGCTGGTAATTGATAAGATTTAATTGATTATCTCTCTATGCTAATTGATCATTGCATTTAGTTGAGCCTTTAACTATTAAATTGATTATTCTTGTATTGATCATAGACCTCTATATTTGTATTTAATTTTCTGTTTAGACTAGGTGTTGTCTAAAGGTGTTAATCCTGGTGGATTAGAGAAAAGGTTTACAAACAGGTTCAAGGAAGTAAAGGTGCTTAAGAAGTGCATAAGTGCATAAGGAGCAAGATTGTTCAAGAGAAATTAACTATTATTAATTGTTGTAAGAATCAGTTTTGTAATTAGTGTTTATTTATAAAGAAATAAATAAAGTGAGTCTCCAATACTAGTTGGTATTTGACGTGGATTAGGCTACTATTATAGAGAGTAGTAGTTGAACCACGTAAAAAATTATTGGTGTTCATTTAATTATTTGTGTTTAATTTTATTGACAACAAGAATTAAAATTAATATAATAAGTTAATATATAAACAAGATTTTTTGAAACTTAACATATATATTTGATTATTTCAACATACTAAATTCTAAAGTATTTAAACAGTTTTTTTAAGAAAACCGAATTAAGTATTTCAGCAAGCTGAAATAAGCAAAATTTTTGAAGCAAAATAAAAATCGACCATAGTTGTTCGAACACTTGTTCAACTCCTCTTCTAAGTGTACCTATTTAAATTTAATTTGGTATCAGAGCTTGGCTCTACTTATCTTGGTCTTAAAGGTGACTTGTAGGGAAAGATTCTGACATGTCACAGTTTGGGAACAACAATCAAGAAGGTCAATTAACCAACCGACCACCACTGCTACATAAAATCGATAACTACAATTTTTGGAAGTTCCTGATGAGGATCTATGTTAAAAGAGATCCTTGGGAATGGTGGGTCGTTGAGAACGGACCGGTTATTTCACAAAAAGATGACGGGACACCAAAGACTCTGCTAGAAATGGACTCAACTGAAACCTACATGGTCTCATATGATTCAAGGGCAATGAACACACTTCTCAGCGGCATGGTGTGACGCCCCCAAATTCGGGTATCTTCCAACCCGATAGATTGTGCTACACGGTACTCATAACTGTACATTCATTCTATTGAAACCACATCAATCTGAGTGAATCAACGACTTTCTTATTACATTAATATTAATAAATCCCATTCCCAGGTTTTGAAACCATTACATTCTTCGTTCATCATAATATAATACATACACTTACTAGTCAATCACGAGATAAACTAATTATTCATCTTCTCTTTGCTTTTATCTCTACTTGAACCTTTGGTTCGCTCGACTTTAGCTACAATCATATGGTTCAAGCAAGAGTGAGCATAACTAGCTCTGTAAGTCTAACAATGAATACTATAAATACCACTTTAAGAATCATATGATTATTCTTCAATATCTGAACAATAGTTATGAAGTACTATGAATCATTGACTAGTACCTCTCATTTCATAACAAGAATTTCACAGTATATATATAATATCTTAGGAATTCTGAACCGGTCAAAAGACCATGAACATACTCTTTTCATTTTCATACTTGAAAAGGACATTCGGCACTAAGGCCATCCATTTGGCATTACATACGAGCACTTCTAGGTGATCAACCTATAGTACTCTATGTTGATTAACACTCATCCGTTAAACGTATTTACGTTTAAGTTTTGGCAACCTCGCGTGCCCATCGAATAATCGATGAAAATACATTTGTTTGTTCATAGACAAACTTACCTTTACATCCGTACCAAATATTTGGCATAGGATAGTGTTAACAATTCTATATCGAAAGACTTGTAAACAAATCAATCAATCTTTCAAAGTTAGTCTAGCCGAGTTAAGATTGGCATTGACCCTTTCTATAAAACAATTCATGCATCTCATAACATGAATCGCTGAAAACCTGGCTAGCATGAAGGTTAGACAAGCGTTAAGAAAGACTTTCCTTTAGTGTCTGCTATAGTAACATTACTTTCTTTTTGAGTCTTTACGGTCTCTACAACACATAACCACATAACATACCACATTAGGTCATGAATAAACACACATGGTTCCTAATGAATCTTACCCTTCTTCTTAATCTAATCATATATTAGATTTGTTATTATTAGTTCCGGCTTGCCGTCTCTCTTTTACATTGTCCTTGTAATGCCCCAAAATTCAGTCTATCTTCACACCCGGATTACATACGTCACGAGTACATCATTCATCAAATATACATCATTATATACTGAAATATAACAACATACACTCTCATATCCCAGGTTCTGGAAACCTTATAACCTATTTCATTACAAATAATAATAAATACATTATTCATTTTATCTTATAAGAGTGACTTTTATCCGCCACCAAGGATACATAATAGTTCATTAACTAGTCTATAGTTCAGTTTTATCTTTCTACATTACAAGTCTTCATTTGATATTCTCGCTCATTCACCTTCTGAATGGTCATTCATCTGGATACCGTCAGCTTGATCTTTACAGGATCCTTAAGTTCTTCTAACCTCGTTTGCTGAAAATATTTTACATTTAAAAGCAAGTGTGAGCATTCAATTGCTTAGCAAGTTATAACAGTTAAACAAACAACTTCAAGAGTTTAAACATTTCTTCAGAACTTCGATAACCGAACAAAAGTTATGAAGCAGCTTAAATATTAGGAATAGTCCCGATTCCTATCATCTTAAAACATCTGCCATTTTCACTTTGAAATACTTTCATTCCTCTACCTTTTTCATACACATCTTGTCTGGTTAGAATCATTAGCACAGACTTAACAATAACGGTTCATGTATAAACAGAGCATACTTGTATTGAACAGTCAATCATAGAACAGTTCATATCATAGAAACATCAAAGTATTAAAAATATGGCACAAGGCCTCATACATACTACCACCTCGTACATACATCGCACATATGCACATAGACAAGAGTTCTCAAGTTCGACACCTGAGAAGTTTAAGAAACAAGCATTCATTTAAAATATGAATGAAGTTAGGAAACTTGCCTTACGCCCAGCTACAGCTTACGTTGAACTGCTCATTTCATCTCCTAAGTAACACATAAGGAAAACATAAGCACCAATTAGTCATAAATTTGATTTACGCATTGGTTTAAACTTCACTTTACTTCTTAGGGTTTGTGTTCTTGAAATTTAAGCTTACACGTCTAACTTCCTTTACAGTTCTTGAAATTTAAGCTTACGCGTCTAACTTCCTTTACTAGTTTACGGCTTCATGACATACGGAGATGTCTTACTCAGAACGTTCATCATCTTGGATGATTTATATTCTTATCTAACTCACATTCGGCTTTCATTAATCTTATTACCGTTCATTACGGCTTTCTTGATAATTCATAACTTATTTAATACTTTCATTATCCATTACCTGAACCCCATGTTCATTACTTATTCTTACTGTCGAAGCTATACCGGTTGTTGTATGCTAAGATCAAGCGTCCATCGCAACAACATTTTTCGTGTTCTTCGCGTGTTCTTCGTGTTCTTCGTTCGTTCTTCATTTTAATCGATATTTTAGACTAAGATTCCACTTTTTATTGGAATTTGATGTTATAGAACACCATTCCTTACTTATTTCACCTACTTATTCAAATAATCTACTCGGATCGCTCAAAATCCTCACGAATCTTATACTTCCTTAAGAAATTTACAAACTAAACTTCTAATTCTCATTTCTTTAGTTTCTTATGATTTAAACCATATGAAATCATTACTAACATCTTTTACTCCTTATTCTCATTAACTTATGTTTTAAACATATTACTCTTAAAAGAAAATATTAGAAGAGACTAGGGTTCGGATTACCGTTCTTCTTTAATCTTCTTTCGTCGGACAAAGTTTGTACACGGGGTAGCTCTTCCTCCTTCTCCTTCTCATCCGACCTCTCTCTCTCTCTCTTTCTCAAGTTGGAGGATTTTCAAAATCCAACCAAATGAGCTTAAGCCTCCTATTTATAGAAAATCAAGGCTAAGGGTATTTTAGTCATTTCGCCCCCACATCTTTACTATTCCCACCTCCTCCAAGACTTAGCCACCAAGTTTACTTGGCCACCACCCTTACTTGGTGGCCAAGTGTGTAACAACCCGATATTTTCTACATCAATAAATAAGAAATTTTGCGTATAATTTTTTTTTTATTAAGGGTGATGATTTGTACAAGATAATGAGTATATGTATTTATGTGGTACATTAAAATATATTTATTGCATAAATATTTACAAGTAAATTTATTTTAGAATTATTGATTATTAAAAAGTATATTCTTATAATAATTAAATTATGGTAGAAATATTTTTATTAATTATTTTTCATGAAAATATAATCATATATTATTTAAATAATATATGGAGTGATTTTTAGAATAATTATAATAATTATTTTATTATATGAATTTGAGTACATGCTATTAAGTTGATTATTTTACCTTAATTATTAAGGTTAAATAGGAAGAATAAATCAGATATGGAATCCAAACCCTAATTTTGGATTATTGTCAAAGTATGAAAATAATAATATAATATTAATTATATTTTGATTTTTCAGTGCTATGAATATGTACTGTATTTTCGTATTGATAATGGTAGGTCAATTATGGTGTATTATGACCAAACCCTAGTAATAATGTTAAACCCTAATTTGAGATCCAAATTAGAGTGCAAGATTATTTTATAAGTGTGTTCTATAATTTATGTCGTGTATTAAATGTATTAATTAGGTGAACCCTAATTAAAATTTTAGAAACCCTAATTTTTATAAAACCCTAATTAATATTTCTAAAACCCTAAATAATTTTTGGAGATGAGGAACCCTAATTTGAAATTTAAATTAGAGTTCGAGATTGGTTGTAATTATGTTAATGTGATTAATTAACAAGTATTATAATTACAATTGTTAATTTTAGAAACCCTAATTTTTTTAAACCCTAATTTGATAATTAGAAAATTCTAATTATAATCGGTAACCCTAATTATCAAAATCTTAAACCCTAATTGCTATTTTAGCAAGGTTAATGATAATTATATGATCTAAACCCTAATGCTACTGTATAAGGTAATTAGATAATTAATCATAATTAGAAAACCCTAATTTCATAATTTTAGAAACTAAAGTTTATTTAATTTTTATTTGATTTTATTTATTTTTGTGCAAACTCTAATTGCTAAATCTTATTATTATTTTGTGCTAAACCTTAGGGTTAAACCCTAAGGGTCAAACCCTAAGGGTCTGCCAAGTTCCATTTTGCCCTTAAAAATCCAAACCAAAAAGACCATTTTACCCCTAGTTGCATTATTTTGGCTAACAAATAGGTTTTGACATTTAGATGAGTTGGTGAACCACCCCATGTGCTCAAAATGACAGCAACAAGCATTATACATCAGCCATTCCATGCATCTAGCTTGCTTATATATAGATTGGAGAGAGAAATAATTCATTTGTTACTTACATTTTGCCCAACTCTCAAACTAAGCTCTCTCTCTCTCTCTCTCTAACCTCCGAAATATACAAGTATATCAGTCCTAAATCAAAGCCCCACGATCAACCATAACATATCAGAGGCCAGAAATCAAGAGACTGATCATCAAGGTATAAAAACCCTAGGTATAATCTGACCAAAAATCGGATGTTATATGTTGTTTTTGTGTTAAATATGTTATATGAGGTGTCTAATGATGATCTGGGTTGGTATTTAGTGGATCCATAACATCTAGATACACGAAATAAGAGTTTTCAAAAATCTGGAAAATTTTTATAATGTCTCTGTCAGTCAAATGTCAGATCGCGTAGATCCTTTTCTGTTTAGTGTTTTTGTTGTTTAAGTGTTTGATATTGAACTCTGTTATGAGGTCTTTCCTCTGTGACTCGAATCAGGGTCGGATCTAGTGTAAGTTGTAAGTAATTCATGGTCAAAGGTCGTTGATCGACCATGACCAAGTGAATCTGGGTAACCCAGAACGTGATTAGCAGCGTCTGACAACATTTACTAATGCCTTAATATGTTCAGTTATATGTGTATTGTTACGTTTGTTGTATTCAGATTGTAGTATGTTGTATAGACTACAAGTTTAAGGTTTTAGATCGCCTAAATATTAAACGAATGGAACTCAGTGGCTGGTCAAACCAGGCTAGAAGATCATGAACTGAGTTTTTCTAGGTAACCCAGAAAACTCAAGAACACGATTGACCAGCATATAAGTTGCGATTTTGTTGTTGTTTTCTTGTTTTTATGTATTGTATCTCTACTATTACATGTTGTCTACATACTGCAAAGCTTAGATCACAAAAGCAATATCTGAATCAGAAGTTATGGGAACCCAAAAGTGAACAGTCGAATTGTTATTCATTTCGGGGTAACCCAGAAATGAAGAACAGCCTCTGACAGCTACTTCGGGGCTCCAGATCTCGTGGGTTATGCAATGTTTGGTTATGTTTGTTGTTGGATCTTGTAGTCCTACACTAGTACTACAAGCTCTGACTAACATCATGCCCAAAAACACAACACACACTAAGTTATAATTGGTCAAACCTGCCTACTCGGTCACTGCCATGCATTTTCTAGGTTTGGCCAAGAACATGAAGAACACCTATAGCGACAGTTTTGTCACTATAGGTGGCCTTTAGCGTCAGATAATATATTATTTTCTGAAAATTAATTAATAAATAGAAAAAAATAGTATTTAATTATTAAAAATACAAAATTAATTATTAAAAATTATTTTAGATTTCAAAAATTAGTTTTTAATTATTTTAAATATATTTCATAAATATTTAATATTTTTGGAATATTAAAAGTATTTAATTTATATAATTATAATATTAAATAAATTATTTAAAAATAATTTTAATATTGGAAAAATCATTAAATATTATATTATGATATAAGAAAATATTTTAAGTTATTTTTAATGACTTTTAATATTTTGTGATAAATTTCAGTAATAAATTCATATTAACGGTAATTAATTTATTTACTAAATGAATTAAATAAATTAATTAAAAATGATTTTATTATATTAAAAATTATTTTAAATAATAATAAGGTATTTAAAAATATTTTAAGTTATAAAATATAAGTTTTAATATTTAAAGCTAAATTTCATTAATTAATTATTATTAAAGGTATTAAAGTTATTTAATAATTATATTAAATAGTTTAGTTTAAAAATGATTTTTATATTATAATAATCATTTTAAATGAAAATAAAGTGTTTAAATATATTTTAAGTTATAAAATATAACTTTTAATATTTAAAGGATAATTTCTTTAATAAATTAATATTAATGATTATTAACTTATTATTAAAAATAGTAAATTTATTTAATAATATTAAATAAATAGTTTAAAAATGATTTTATTAATTTAAAAATCATTTAAAAGGATATAAATGAATTAAAAATATTTTAAGTTATGAATAATGACTTTTAATATTTTGATAAATAGAACATTAATACCTTAATAATTAATGATAATTATTTAAAGATGATTTTAAATATTTTAAAAATCATTTAAGGGTAATATTAATACTTTAAAAATATTTTGAGTTATTATAAATAACTTTAATATTTTGAAAATGATTTCATTAATAGTTTAATATTAATTAGATATTAATGATAATAGAATTATTTAGTAATTAAATCATTTAATAATGATTCCGAGGTTTGAAAATTCATGATAAATAATAATAAATGTTTAAAATTTATTATAATTCATTTAAAAATAATATGACTGATACGTACGGATATTGAGTTACAGAAAAGAGTCTTAGACTCGATAATTACCCGATAAAGCTGTCGGTAGACCGACATGTTTCAAAAATTGATATGGACTTGGATAATGTGATTAGATAAGTGATTATTTGTGATTCAATGGTTGTTAAACCTATGTGCCAATGTGATTAGGGTATGTGCTAACTGCAATAAGCAGTGTTATGTGTTATAGTATATTGTTCTAATCAAACAAATGATCTGATGAATGATAGGTCGTGAGATAAGCGATAAATCTAAATTACAAACTGTAAGCAGCGCTTCAGGCAAGTATCTTACCTTTGCATTTTCTTTATGCAATGGACAAGAGTAATAATGTTTCTAAATTATATTAATACGGTACAGATTATTAACCTTATATTATATATGATCATTGATTATCAACATGTTAGTATATGGTAATTCAGATATATATATTCTGTTCGTTAATTTCTAGAAATGGTTAAACAAGTGTCCCCACTTGGATAATCATTGTATTTAATCACATGTTGATATACCTTTATCAATTACCCGTATACATATATGTTGAATTATAGATTATTGTTGAACAAGATAAAACCTTTGATTTGGAACCCAGACAAGTATGAACATCCCTACACGGGAAAACTTTTATGCGCCCAAGGCGGACAGAGTGAACGATACCCTCGTTCTTGCATGTAGTATTGATCAATGCAGGGTACAACGGGCTGATCACCCCCGTGCCCGTAAGTTATGACGGTTTACAGATGAAGTTCTGTTTAACCTTTTCAAAAATGAAAATAATGTTCATAGTATGTCACATTAACCTTATTTATAGTCAGTACGTAGTTTCAAAAATTTGGTATAGAATTGATATATTATTATTATTGATACAGATTACTTCACAACTATTGAATCGTTGTAGAAGGGTAGTATAAAGAAAACATTTAAATTCTTTTAGCTTATATATATAATTGTTATTACTTGCTGGGCACTCAAATGCTCATCCTTGCTTAATTTAAATATTTTCAGCTAAGTGTGAACGACCAGAAAGCTCTGCTAAGACCAAGGAAAAGGGAAAGGTTGCTGATTGAATGCAAATATTATCTTGTGTAATAGTTTGATATTAATATTAAGATAATTATGATATATATTATCTATCATGGGTTGTAATGAATGTTTAAAGGTTACGTACTTGGGAACTAGACTCTGATAATTATGTAAATTAAGTTTGACTTTTATATTATTATTAGTATTATTCCGCTCATAGAAATGGTATCGTAAAGCACCGAGTTCGGGTTTCAAGTACCTGGATTTGGGGGCATTACAGGTTGGTATCAGAGCTTAGGGTTAAAAACCTTAGGTGGGTTAGACCTTAGGCTATAACCTTAGAACAGAGGGAAACGTTAAAAATATAAATAACTCATATAGAGTTTAAAAGGAGGTGAATTGAATAAATTTATTGTCAAACAAAATAAAAGATAACTTATAAAAAAACTCTTATTTGCTTTGTGTATATACTATATGCTAATCAGGATAATTTATGTGTGTAGATGTCTGGTGAAAAAGGCTTGTTATATGCATATTGCATGAAGAAGAATCAAACCCATACACCCGAGCTGATATCGAAGCCAGTAGCTGAAATAGAGGCTCACGATGAAAACAACTCAGACGATGTGGTTATCGTAGAAAATGTCGTACAAGATCCGAAGATGGTGGAGCTGATAGATAGTGATTCGAACACTAAAGTTAAAGTTGACCAAGCATCAACGGAGGTGCAAGATCTGGGGAACAAGGTTTCTTCTCTGGAAAGGCTGTGGGAAATGGAAAAGCTGTTGAATAGTCAGTTACGTCAAACGTTAATAGAAATAATGGAAGGATAAGATAAGCTTAAGATCCAAACTGATCCAAACTGGTCAGATGGGAGCCACAAGCAACACATCGTGTGCAGCTCCGGACAAGAAGGGAAAAAGAAAGATAGAAGAACATGACTTAGGAAAATCCAATAAGAAGAAATGGAAAAGAATATGTTATCTTTGCGGCTATGAGGGACATACCACTTTGTATTGTCCTGACTACAAAAAAGGAGCATGTTTTGTCTGTGGAATAGAAGGTCATCAGGTAAAAAGTTGTCCAATGAAGAGGTGTAATAAATAGGTAGTATATGTTATATTGTGTAGGTGTGTTTAATGTAATATATGTAAAGTATGTCTGTGTAATGTAATATTCTAAAACATTTGTGTTGGTCAAGACTGTAAATCCCGACTTTTGTAGTCACAAAGGGATGAATGATGTTAAAAGCAGTATGTGCTATGCTATGTAAATATTCGTTAAATGAATATGAAGCTATGTTTGAGAAATTGAACAAGTTTAAAATATTAAATGTATATAATAAGGTTTAGAATGTAAGTTAAATTTATGATTATATTTAATCAGATAAGGCCGCCGAGACGTCGAACTCACAATCAAAGGGCAGAAGAATCTGTCAACAACATTGAGGGACAACAACAAGCCGATCCAATGCAGCAATTTACGAACATGATAGTTCAGGCTATGCAACAAGGAATTCCAACCGCAGGAAACCAGCCAGACAACCGCTTGGCGAATTTCAAAGACTTTAAGGCTGTAGGACCACCAGAATTTAAAGGTACAACTGACCCTGTTGAAGCCCAAACTTGGGTTAAGGAGATTGAGAAGGCATTCATAATAGCTAGGGTAGCTGAGGGGAAAAAGACCGCTTTTGCCACCTACATGATGAAGGGTGAAGCAAACTTTTGGTGGGAGGCGAATCAGGCGAGGGTAGGAGAAGGCGTAGTTACTTGGGATAGGTTCAAAACACTATTTTTCAAAAATTATTTTTAACCTAGTATGCACGCAAGGATGGAGGTGAAATTTTTAGAATTAAAGCAGGAAAATATGACGGTGTCCGAATACGCCGCTAAGTTTAATGAGTTGGCTAGGTTTGCTCCGAATCAAGTTGATACGGAGGCTAGAAAAGCACGAAGGTTTGAGCTGGGATTAAAACCTTAGCTCTACAATAAGGTGGTAGTGTTGCAAATCCCTACATTTGCAACACTCATGGAGAAAGCTATTATTGCTGAGGAGGGGAGTGAGGCCATGAGCCTGTACAACAAAGAAAGAAGCAATAAGGGTAAGGTTGAGGGATCTTGGAAGGTGGAAACAAACAGTGGAAATAGGAGTGAAAAGAGGAAGGAAAACAACTTTGGGGGTATACAGGTGAAGCAGAAGGGTACAAAGAAGAAGTCGCTAGTACAATGTGGGAACTGTGGCAAGAACCATTTGGGGGAATGCCTGAAAGGTAAATTTGTATGTTTTAAGTGTGGACAGGAGAGTCATATCTCTCCCAACTGCCCCAATCCTAGAACTATTAATGGGTGTTTTCTGTGCAGATCAAAGGAGCATAAGGTGAAGGACTGTCCGAAAAGGAGGACGGAGGCAGAAAGCGGGAACATGGGGAAAAGTAACGGAACTTTGGCAATCACAGGACCAACATCATCTAGCAAGCCGACAAAATCTACGGCAAGGGTCTTCAACATGACAGTTCATGATATGGCAGCAGCTGGCACTGGAACTCCAGGTATTATTCGTATGCCTTTTATTTTCTTATACATGATTTTCCTATATATAATAAATTATTTATAAAGAAATTTTGAGGAGGAATTTGAGTTCTTTTAGAAACCAATTTTTTCCGTTTAATCAGAAAGACAAGCTTTATGTGAATAGTTAAAGATCAGTTCGATCAATGTTGATCAAGATCTACTTGCAATGATTGTGTATGCTATGTATCCTGGTATGTATAGGTTTTAAAACGGTGATTCCGGGGACGAAATCTTTATAAGGGAGGGTGAATGTAACAACCCGATATTTTCTACATAAATAAATAAGAAATTTTGCCTATAATTTTTTTTATTAAGGATGAGGATTTGTACAAGATAATGAGTATATGTATTTATGTGGTAAATAAAAATATATTTATTGCATAAATGTTTACAAGTAAATTTATTTTAGAATTATTGATTATTAAAAAGTATATTCTTATAATAATTAAATTATAGTAGAAATATTTTTATTAATTATTTTCCATGAAAATATAATCATATATTATTTAAATAATATATGGAGTGATTTTTAGAATAATTATAATAATTATTTTATTATATGAATTTTAGTACATGCTATTAAGTTAATTATTTTACCTTAATTATTAAGGTTAAATAGGAAGAATAAATCAGATATGGAATCCAAACCCTAATTTTGGATTATTGTCAAGGTATGAAAATAATAATATAATATTAATTATATTTTGATTTTTCAGTGCTATGAATATGTACTGTATTTCCGTATTGATAATGGTAGGTCAATTACGATGTATTATGACCAAACCCTAGTAATAATGTTAAACCCTAATTTGAGATCCAAATTAGAGTGCAAGATTGTTTTATAAGTGTGTTCTATAATTTATGTCGTGTATTAAATGTATTAATTAGGTGAACCCTAATTAAAATTCTAGAAACCCTAATTTTTATAAAACCCTAATTAATATTTCCAAAACCCTAAATAATTTTTGGAGATGAGGAACCCTAATTTGAAATTTAAATTAAAGTTCGAGATTGGTTGTAATTATGTTAATGTGATTAATTAACAAGTATTATAATTACAATTGTTAATTTTAGAAACCCTAATTTTTTTTAAACCCTAATTTGATAATTAGAAAAATCTAATAATAATCGATAACCCTAATTATCAAAATCTTAAACCCTAATTGTTATTTTAGCAAGGTTAATGATAATTATTTGATCTAAACCCTAATGTTACTGTATAAGGTAATTAGATAATTAATCATAATTAGAAAACCCTAATTTCAAAATTTTAGAAACTAAAGTTTATTTAATTTTTATTTGATTTTATTTATTTTTGTGCAAACTCTAATTGCTAAATCCTATTATTATTTTGTTCTAAACCTTAGGGTTAAACCCTAAGGGTTTGTCAAGTTCCATTTTGTCCTTAAAAATCCAAATTAAAAAGACCATTTTACCCCTAGTTGCATTATTTTGGCTAACAAATAGGTTTTGACATTTAGATGAGTTGGTGAACCACCCCATGTGCTCAAAGTGACAGCAACAAGCATTATACATCAGCCATTCCATGCATCTAGCTTACTTATATATAGATTGGAGAGAGAAATAATTCATTTGTTACTTACATTTTGCCCAACTCTCAAACTAAGCTTTCTGTCTCTCTCTCTAACCTCCGAAATATACAAGTATATCAGTCCTAAATCAAAGCCCCACGATCAACCATAACTTATCAGAGGCCAGAAATCAAGAGATTGATCATCAAGGTATAAAAATCCTAGCTATAATCTGACCAAAAATCGGATGTTAGATGTTGTTTTTGTGTTAAATATGTTATATAAGGTGTCTAATGATGACCTGGGTTGGTATTTAGTGGATCCATAACATCTAGATTCACGAAATAAGAGTTTTCAAAAATGTGGAAAATTTTTATAATGTCTCTGTCAGTCAAATGTCAGATCGCGTAGATCCTTTTCTGTTTAGTGTTTTTGTTGTTTAAGTGTTTGATATTGAACTCTGTTTTGAGGTCTTTCCTCTGTGACTCGAATCAGGGTCGGATCTGGTGTAAGTTATAAGTTATTCATGGTCAAAGGTCGTTGACCGACCATGACCAAGTGAATCTGGGTAACTCAGAACGTGATTAGCAGCGTCTGACAACGTTTACTAATGCCTTAATCTGTTCAGTTATATGTGTATTGTTACGTTTATTGTATTAAGATTGTAGCATATTGTATAGACTACAAGTTTAAGGTTTTAGATCGCCTAAATATTAAACGAATGGAACTCAGTGGCTGGCCAGGCCAGAAGATCATGAACTGAGTTTTTCTAGGTAACCCAGAAAACTCAAGAACACGATCTCTGACAACGTTTGACCAGCATATAAGTTGCGATTTTGTTGTTGTTTTCTTGTTTTTATGTATTGTATCTCTACTATTACATGTTGTCTACATACTGCAAAGCTTAGATCACAAAAGCAATACCTGAATCAGAAGTTATGGGAACCCAAAAGTGAACAGTCGAACTGTTATTCATTTCTGGGTAACCCAGAAATGAAGAACAACCTCTGACAGCTACTTCGGGGCTCCAGATCTCGTGGGTTATGCAATGTTTGGTTATGTTTGTTGTTGGATCTTGTAGTCCTACACTAGCACTACACGCTCTGACTAACATCATGCCCAGAAACACAACACACACTAAGTTATAATTGGTCAAACCTGCCTACTCAGTCACTGCCATGCATTTTCTAGGTTTGGCCAAGAACATGAAGAACACCTATAGCGACAGTTTTGTCACTATAGGTGGTCTTTAGCGACAGATAATATATTATTTTCCGAAAATTAATTAATAAATAGAAAAAAATAGTTTTTGATTATTAAAAATACAAAATAAATTATTAAAAATTATTTTAAATTCTGAAAATTAGTTTTTAATTATTTTAAATATATTTCATAAATATTTGATATTTTTGGAATATTAAAAGTATTTAATTTATTTAATTATAATATTAAATAAATTATTTAAAAATAATTTTAATATTAGAAAAATCATTAAAAATTATATTATGATATAAGAAAATATTTTAAGTTATTTTTAATGACTTTTAATATTTTGTGATAAATTTCAGTAATAAATTGATATTAATGGTAATTAATTTATTTACTAAATAAATTAAATAAATTAATTAAAAATGATTTTATTATATTAAAAATTATTTTAAATAATAATAAGGTATTTAAAAATATTTTAAGTTATAAAATATAACTTTTAATATTTAAAGCTAAATTTCATTAATTAATTATTATTAAAGGTATTAAAGTTATTTAATAATTATATTAAATAGTTTAGTTTAAAAATGATTTTTATATTATAATAATCATTTTAAATGAAAATAAAGTGTTTAAATATATTTTAAGTTATAAAATATAGCTTTTAATATTTAAAGGATAATTTCTTTAATAAATTAATATTAATGATTATTAACTTATTATTAAAAATAGTAAATTTATTTAATAATATTAAATAAATAGTTTAAAAATAGTTTTATTAATTTAAAAATCATTTAAAAGGATATAAATGAATTAAAAATATTTTAAGTTATGAATAATGACTTTTAATATTTTGATAAATAGAACATTAATACCTTAATAATTAATGATAATTATTTAAAGATGATTTTAAATATTTTAAAAATCATTTAAGGGTAATATTAATACTTTAAAAATATTTTGAGTTATTATAAATAACTTTAATATTTTGAAAATGATTTCATTAATAGTTTAATATTAATTAGATATTAATGATAATAGAATTATTTAGTAATTAAATCATTTAATAATGATTCCGAGGTTTAAAAATTCATGATAAATAATAATAAATGTTTAAAATTTATTATAATTCATTTAAAAATAATATGACTGATACGTACGGATATTGAGTTACAGAAAAGAGTCTTAGACTCGATAATTACCGGATAAAGCTGTCGGTAGACCGACATGTTTCAGAAATTGATATGGACTTGGATAATGTGATTAGATAAGTGATTATTTGTGATTCAATGGTTGTTAAACCTATGTGCCAATGTGATTAGGGTATGTGCTAACTGTAATAAGCAGTGTTATGTGTTATAGTATATTGTTCTAATCGAACGAATGATCTGATGAATGATAGGTCGTGAGATAAGCGATAAATCTAAATTACAAACTGTAAGCAGCGCTTCAGGCAAGTATCTTACCTTTGCATTTTCTTTATGCAATGGACAAGAGTAATAATGTTTCTAAATTATATTAATACGGTACAGATTATTAACCTTATATTATATATGATCATTGATTATCAACATGTTAGTATATGGTAATTTAGATATATATATTCTGTTCGTTAATTTCTAGAAATGGTTAAACAAGTGTCCCCACTTGGATAATCATTGTATTTAATCACATGTTGATATACCTTTATCAATTACCCGTATACATATATGTTGAATTATAGATTATTGTTGAACAAGATAAAACCTTTGATTTGGAACCCAGACAAGTATGAACATCCCTACACGGGAAAACTTTTATGCGCCCAAGGCGGACAGAGTGAACGATACCCTCGTTCTTGCATGTAGTATTGATCAATGCAGGGTACAACGGGCTGATCACCCCCGTGCCCGTAAGTTATGACGGTTTACAGATGAAGTTCTGTTTAACCTTTACAAAAATGAAAATAATGTTCATAGTATGTCACATTAACCTTATTTATAGTCAGTACGTAGTTTTAAAAATTTGGTATAGAATTGATATATTATTATCATTGATACAGATTACTTCACAACTATTGAATCGTTATAGAAGGGTAGTATAAAGAAAACATTTAAATTCTTTTAGCTTATATATATAATTGTTATTACTTGTTGGGCACTTAAATGCTCATCCTTGCTTAATTTAAATGTTTTCAGCTAAGTGTGAAAGACCAAAAATCTCTGCTAAGACCAAGGGAAAGGGAAAGGTTGCTGATTGAATGCAAATGTTATCTTGTGTAATAGTTTGATATTAATATTAAGATAATTATGATATATATTATCTATCATGGGTTGTAATGAATGTTTAAAGGTTACGTACTTGGGAGCTAGACTCTGATAATTATGTAAATCAAGTTTGACTTTTATATTATTATTAGTATTATTCTGCTCATAGAAATGGTATCGTAAAGCACCGAGTTCGGGTTTCAAGTACCTAGATTTGGGGGCATTACAAAGTGGCCGCCCCTCTTGCCCATGAGTCACCCCATGGGTTGCCCCATTGGTTTTACCCATCTGTTTACCCATCGGTTCGATCCGCGGTTTCTTTTCTTGGTTTGGGCCTTAACCCTAATTCTTATTAAGCCTTTCTTGGGATTAACTTCACAAAGCGTTGGGCTTGACATAATCCAAGTCCAATTGGTTTCTACAAAGTCCATGAACTCAAATTCCATTAAGACTCATCGTATTCTACGCATTCCACTCTCGTATTCTCGTATTCTCTTCGTATATCGTTCGTACGATAATCGTATTATATGTCGTAATAATCTTCGTACTATACTCGTATAATAACTAGTATTACACTCGTATTTCTCACGCATAATAACCCTAATTATTTTATGAGATCATTAAATTCTCGGAACTTACTTTTCCTAACCCTTAGGTTTTAAATCTGCAGGCAAAAACTTCTTTTTTGCCATAACTGAAATATTATTGAATATTCCATCACGTCTCAAAATTTTACGTAATCAATAACTTCTCAAAATTTCAAAATAAATCTCCGAGCAGAAACGGATGAATAGTGCCTATTTCGTCTTTTTTCCCAAAAATATTTTTGTTCCCGAAAATTTTTATTTTCTTCTTGAAAATTCCTATTCGTTCAATCTAGCTCGCAGCCAGAATCCTCCCGACTTATTGTCATCCTAGGTTATAGAACGATTAGTAAACACATTGTACATAATAATATTAATAAAAATAAGTTTTATTAATAACTAATTCTTTAAACCTAAATTCTGGACGATCCGAATTTTCGGGTCGTCACAGTCCTTACCAACTTCTTTCTCTTCTATGTCTTAAGTGAATTTATTCCATTAATAAAGTCAGTTCGACTTACTATACTTCATTACGGCTTGTTAACGTTCTTACGTTATTAACCGACATTCGATCATCATTGGTGAAGTACCAAAGTTGAACATCATTCACGTTTTACTTCTTTACACTTTTATGTTCTTCGTTTAATTCCTATTAAACCATACCCAATCTTCTAACGTTATCACTTTATAAGTGATTTAAAGTCAGCCCTATCATGTACATTAAGTACATTCTTGTCTTACCTTTGGTTTACATTCAACTATTCTACACTGCCGGCGTGGCATCCCTTTACTATAGTGGCGCTGCGATGTCACTGTTCAGTGGTTTTACCAAGACTCAGAGTTGCGGCGCGAGTCCTTGTACTAACATTCGTGCTACGATGCGAAACTCTAGACGATTCTGGCTTTCTCTTGGACATGCTTCGCGCTGCGGCGTGACCAATAACACTAGGTTGGCGCTGCGGCGCCGCCCCTGTGCATCAGTTAGTTTTGATAGTTGGTTTTTGCAATGAAATTCCCGGCTTCATAATTTATTCATTTTTCATCCGAATTGGCTTATTCAAAAGCCCACAACTCACGAATTACATACTCTAGGTGTTCATATAAGAATTTTACATTTTTGAGTCTGTTAACTCAGAATTCACCTTTTGGTTTATTTTGAGCGTTCGTTTATCGTTTTCGAGCGTTCAATACTCGTTTTCTTCGTTATAAGTCGAAATTCAACGATTCTTGAGTCCACAACTCTTGAATACCCCATCTCACATGTTGGCATTGAAAACTGAAGTTTTCAAGCCACACGACAACTTTTGACTACTAATCCGAGATTTCTACATTTTCGACGTTTAACGTCTATTTTTGCAAAATTCGTCATAACTTCGTTACTCATGTTCTATAAGCCAAATCAAATGGAACACTCCATTGATTCATTATCTACATCCTAACCAAGCAAGATTCATATACCTTATCTAAGATGGTTTTCAATTTGTCCATCAACAACCAAGTTCACATTCTACTTAAACATGACTTATCAATGTTTTCATTATTAATAGCCATTCTTATTCGTCCTCAATAGACATGCTCCACCAATTCACGATTCTCTACGAGAAAGAAATCGAAAAGGATGAAGACTAATGTTTACGAAATATTACCTTTTCTGTTCTTAAAGTTCTTGACTAAACGTATATGGTTTGCTTTGAAGTAGTTTGATTACTTGTTTCTAGCTCTTCCTCTCTCTCTCTCTCTCAATATATGTTGGCTAATATTTGTAAACTATCAAATGAAATAACCAAGCTTCTATTTATAGGAAACTCAAATGGAGGGCATAAAGGTCATTAATCTAGACCCACCTCCTTAATCACCTCCTCACTATTCCTTACTAAGTTTTTAAGTTAACTTGGCCACCACACTATTTGCTTGGTCATTAAGCTTACTTGATTACCACACTTACTTAGCCATTAAGCTTACTTACTAATCACCTAGCTTATCTCTTGTTTGCTCATCACGTTTACTTAGCCACCAAGCATAAGCATTTTACTTAGCCTCCAAGCGTAAGCACTTTACTTGTTCATTACTTAACTTATCCTTTCCTTAGTCACCAAGTACTTTACTTGGAAACCACTGTGAAACCCCAGATTTTATGAATAAAGATTTAATTTTTTTTGAAATATTTTTTTAAAATATTATAGTGTGAATTTGAGATAATATTATAGTTGTGGGTAGTATTTATAAATTTTGCAAAATATACAAGTTGTTGTATTATATTCGATTGGTCGGGGAATATTATTTTTGTCAAGGAATATTCGTACGATGGCACAATTATTGGTGGACCTCACAATAAAATTATTGTCGGATTGAGAAAACGACAAAAATATTTTATTAAAAATAACGGCGAAAGTTTTACCGTTGATACTGTTGAACTACTCGGTAGTAAAAGTACAGTAATACGTGTGGCTGCATAGTAGCACACGGTATTGATTATTAATGCTTATGTGAGAAGTCACTCAGTTTGATTCAATTATTGTCAATTAATAATATGAATTATTTAGCGATAATGAAGTTTTGTTTTATTCGTATTATTAACGTAATAAAACAGAAACATCTTTTTATATAAAACAGAATACTTTATTAAAGTTATTCTATAAATAGAATATATATTATATTTTATTTAAAAGATTTTTCTTTAAATATGGACCGTCAGATTAAAGTAAATCAATCTGGACCGCTCATGGATTAGTTACTATGCATTTTATTTTCCTATAAATAGAAGCTCATTCCTTCATTATTTTCTTACGAATTTACTGAAACTCTATAGAGAGAAACTATAGAGAGAGTTCTTCTTCTATAATCTCGAGCGTATTTCTTTAGAGTTTAAGAAAACTTTGAGCGTAGTACAAGTTTCTTCGAGTATATTCTCGCCCTACCAGTCGGAATACTCTTCTTTCAAAGGTAAGGGATATTATTTATTGTACCTGTAAGGGGTATTATTTCTTTTGTATTCATAAAGAGAACTTCTGTTATTCCATTATTTATTATTCTGTTGGAATAACCTGTATACGCGATCTACCCTATACTTGGTGACATTCTTCTATTATTCTGTCGGAACATCCTGTCTGTGTGTTTTACACCGGACCTGGTTCCGTCATTATTATTATTCTGTTGGAACATTCTGTTTGTGTGTTTTACACCGGACCTGGTTCCGTTTTTATTATTATTCTGTTGGAACATCATGTCTGTGTGTTTTACACCGGACCTGGTTCCGTCTTTATTATTATTCTGTTGGAATATCCTGTCTGTGCGTTTTACGCCGGACCTGGTTCCATTATTTATTATTCTGTTAGAATAACCTGTCTATGCGGTCTATCGCATGCATGGTGATTTCTTTTATTATTCCACTCTTTATTATACTCAGTTGGTTAAGTTTTGACTTCTATACTCCATGAAATTGGTGGAATATCCTTGATAATTGCGTTTTATCCAGTATCTTTTCATAAAAATATTATTCTAAGCATTCTTGAATTTTACTCCACAAAGCAGTATCATGTTGACAATTTGGACGTTATTGGTTCCTGGACAAATTAATTCTTGAACTTGTTTTATTGAATTCTTATATCATTGTCATCATCCACATGTTTATATTATGTTGAAAGTCATCTGTGGCCTGTAGTGCATAGATGGACTTGGTATGATTATGACCAGGGATTATTCGGTGTAATCATGACTGTAATGTTACAAATGATGTGAAAAAAGTCCTCATAGGCTCGTAGTGTATTGATGGATAATTTTTGGTATGATTATGGCTATGGATTCTCTTTGGCCGTAGTGCAAAGATGAATTGTTTTATGGCATGATCAGGACCGTTGATAAAAACACAATTATCTTTGGCCCGTAGTGCATGGATAATTCGTGGTCGTGATACTAAAGAATATCCTTGGCCGTAGTGTAGGGGTGATTCGATGATGTGAATTATTTTTTTTTTAGTTGTGTCTCAGCGATAAAAGTTATGAAAAACCTTTTAAATCATAAAAGATAGTAGATTTTATTCTCTACTTGACTCTTTTAATGGATTGTTGGTTCTGTTGCAGTTAAACTTGATGTCTATTGTATTTTATCAGTTTAACATTGTTGAAGACTAATGATAATTTATTCTACATTATCTTAGTCATAATATTTCTTATTGGGCTAGTTGAGCTCACCCTTTCTTTCACTGTTCTCTTCAGGAAATGAGAATATAGTTGGGATGAGTCAGAAAACGGAGTGATGGACCAGATGATAGGATTAGTAGTACTCACTATTCTATGTAATAGTGTGCTAATAATTGTAATGAGGACTCCTTTTGAGTATGGATACTCTCTAGAAGATAATATTTGTATTCAAACTCACAGTTTATGTTTTGTCGTATTGTACACGACAATTGTATTATTAAGTTGTATTTAAATTCTATACCATGTATCTGGCGACTCAAAATAGGTGATGTATACCTAATTTTGGAAGCGTCACAGTTGGTATCAAAGCTTAGGGATATGATCCCTGGCTAGGACGTGAGAATAGAACTTGGAGGGGAGAGACCGGAAATTCTTTCGCTAGTATGACCTACCTAAGTTTACTTGTTATTTAATTGGTCGGTCAGAGTATAGAGATAATATGTGATATGTTAATTAACCCTTATTTTGTGGCAGTATTTGAAAATGACATCTGAAAATGTTGAGATAAGCAATGGAGCACAGAAGACCGTTGAGTCTCCACAGATCAATATCAGGACAATGTGCAACAGGATGGCGATAATCCTCTTGTAAACAACAACACTGATCAATTGACGAACGACGGTACGTTTAAGAGCTTTTTAGAATTCATGCAACATCAGGCGGAGGCGGCTGCTATTCATAATGCAGGAGGAAAAAATGGCAACCCACGGTTGGTCACCGCTAAGCAATTCAAGGAGCTGGGACCACTAGAGTTTTTGAGAAAGCCAGAACCACTTAAGGCGGAGATGTGGTTAAAGCAGATCACCAAGATATTTGATGTATTGGGATGCTCTGTGACACCCCCAAATCCTGGTACTTCATTTCCTCAAGATTTGGTGTTCACGTAATCAAAACATTCATTACTAACTACCCAATTGATAAAATTGAATAAATAAAACCTGCCCATACAGGATTAAACTTAAATAAAAATCTCCCAGGTTATCTAACCTTTACAAAAATTCATTCATTCATGCGGAATAATTAAAATAACATTCATTACAATCTTTAAACAAGTCTGAAAATAAACTATTCAATCTATTACAGGTCTTCAGCATTGATTCATCTTTCCTTTCCCTTTACTGGTGCTAGGTACATCACCAGTTTCAACCTTAGCTGTAAGAAATTTTACAGGCAAGAGTGAGCAAATAAGGCCCACTTGAAATAATAATAAATAAATCAATTAACTTTACATCATGTACCAACATTAGGTTTAATAGAACTGAACAATAAATTCTATTACTTTCTAAAAACTTTAATCAATTACTGATGGTCTATTTGACCACGAATCATGTCCAGAGTTATAAGTAATTTTTCAACTTAAACTTTAACAGTCATAAGACTATAAGGACTTCACGTACTTAGGGGGATCAACCCTTCGTATAATGTATTGTGCACAATCATTTCAACGCTAAGCGTAACCTCTTATAAAAGAGTTGTTCTTTTCAGTATTTAGAATACAAGTCCGTACCAAAGTGAGTTTGGTTTAGATACATCATGGGGTAATTTAGAATTTAACGGTAATCAACTAAGGGTTAGTTGATTACAAACAACATAACTGTATACTATGGAATAATCATAGTTGAATTGATATTTATAAACTAACATCATGCTTTAGGAATAATTTAATAGCATAATCATGGAATAATCATAACATGCATCCTCATAAACCAATAGATACACGAGCTTAATCAACAATAAACAATCTAACTCTACGAAAGTGTAAAGTTAGCAATTTGTACAATTGAAATGGAATTAAAGCGATAATGTGTTTAACGAATTCAAACTTGCACAATGAAGTTTGGAGTTAGAGAACTTGCATAAGTATAACATAACAGTGAAAAGTAACCTTGCTGAATAATAAAGTAGAAAAGGTTAGGGAACTTGCCTCGCGTGTAGGTTAAACAATTACTATTCACGTTCACCCCAAGTCCTACACATACCATATGCATTGATAATACACATTAGTTACACTAACATTACCTTTATGAGTTCCTTTATTACTCTTAGTATGGCTACTAACTAAGTTTAAGTTTAAACACAGCACATCTTTCATGAACATTACATTTTAGCTTTATTACAACTACTTAAATGATCATGCCATTACACCACTTGTACATTAACAACTTGATATAACATCCTAATACATGTCCAACATGTTATCATTAAGTTATACTAATACCCAAAGGGTTGCACTTGCATTCGTGCATCCCGACGCCCTCCGATTGGCTCCAAATACACAACAGTCATAAAGATGACCATTTTGACTACTGTTACAGACCTCAAATAAAACAACTTAAAGAATGAAGGTTGTAGGTCTACTCGTCCTCTTTCCGAATCATCTTGAATTACCTAAATCGGAGTTCGTATGAAAAAGTTATGGCCGTTTTACTACAGGAGGCCAAAACTGCCCAACTAGGCCACTTTTCCGGCGCCGAGGCGCGGAACAGTGGCGCTGGGGTGCGGGACACGGTGCTGGGGTGCGGGCCACGACGCTGGGGCGCGGGCCACGGCGCTGGGGCGCGGGCCACGGCGCTGCGGCGCGAACCATGGTGCTGGGGCGCGGACATGGCGCTACGGCGCCACTAAAGTACTACTGGAGTCGCGCCGCGGCGCCAGACTCCAGAATCCGGCGACAGCCTCGGCAACAGTACCAGAAAAACCAATTTGGCCAAAAAGCTCGAATCTAATAAGTCGATTATCATGTAAATTGCATATAGACATCATATAATCGTATACTAACGACTTCTAACATGTTTCTACTCATCAATTAGCACAAACATCAAATATTCAACACCCAATTTTAATATTTTTTGCAAAACTCTATATTTTGATATTTTTCATGAAAACCAATACTGTGATTTTGTTATTCAATCAAAACAGAAATTTCCAAGCATCATGATTATGATTTTACACTCTAGCAATTCTTATAATAAATTTATCAATACAACAACTAATTAAACCTTAATTTCCATTTTAAAAATAACCCATTCTCATTCATAAAATTCTCTGTAAAACAATTTCTTCATAAAATATATACATACATGAATTAAACTCTATATAATCATGCATAACTCATGAAACACATCTACAATTGCTAATTATATAAACTTATAACTAAAACAACCAAAATTTCTTTTCATAAATTTTTCACAGAAACTTTTTGGGAAAAAAAAACTTTTAGAGTTTTGTAAAGAAGAAGATGACCTACCTTGGATTATGAAGAAGATGATGGTCCTAACTCTTTGATTGTCAAGCTTTTCTCCAAAACCTGTTAATAATATCTCAATTCTCTCTAGAATTCTCTCACTTTTCTTCTTTTCTTCTTCTTCTTCCGCTTAGTTCTTTCTTTCTCTATTTTCCTTCTTCTGAACTCTTTTCTCTCTCTAATATACGTACTAAAATATAACGTATATAATTATAATTATAATAATTGTATATTATAAATATAAGATATATAACTGACATCAGTTAAAGGTTTTGAAAATCAGAAGCCATAAGGCTTGTTTGGTTAGTCTAAATAAAATAACTCATTAATCTTTATGCCTTGTTTGGTAAAACTCAATTAGATAAAGAGTTATTATGCCATAAGACATGTTTGGTAAAACCCCATTAAACTCTTTTAATTTATTTTGGTAACTCCTATATAGCAAGGTTATTAGTCACACCTTTATTAAATTAATAAATCAATTAAACGTTAATCTATTAAATTACTTTAACACATAAACAATTATAATTCTTTTTACAATTATAATTTCATTTAATCAACTAACATTTCAAACTACAATTTCTCATTTAAATATTATTATTTATTTAAAATCATTATAAGCTCTCTAGCTTATTAAATTAAATTCCATTATTATAAAATCTCATAATAATTAATTTATTTAGCTCCTTAATTATTTACTCAACAAATAATTAATTAAATCACATCAACTCAAATTGCCATATAATTCAATAAATATTTAATATTGCCAATAAATATTTAATATTTAATATTTAATTATTTATTCAAAAATTAATTAAATAAACCACATCACTCAAATTGAACAATTATTTATTCAACAATAACATATCCAATAAATATTTATATAAATCAATAAATATTTATAACTTACATTTAAAAAAAATATGGAATGTTACATCATTCCCCTCTTAAAAGGATTCTGTCCTCAGAATCACAACTCAAACAACACATTCGCTACATTCTTCCCTACTTACAAAGATTCTGTCCTCAGAATCGAAGACACAGATTAAACAAATAACTCAGGGTATTCTTTCAATATTTTCTCTTCGAGTTCCCACGTTGCTTCTTCAGCGTTGTGGTTCCTCCAAATCACCTTCACAGAAGGTATCATTTTATTCCTGAGCACTTGTTCTTTCCTGTCGACTATCTGTATAGGAACCTCTTCATAAGATAAATCTTTCTCGAACTGCAATGGTTCGTACTCGATTACGTGCTTGTAATCGGGTTTATATGGTCGTAACACCGAAATATGAAAAATATTATGAATGTTTTCCAACTCTGGAGGTAGAGCTACCTCATAAGCCACTTCTCCCACTCTTCGCAGCACTTCAAAGGGTCCAATAAACCTCGGGCTTAGTTTTCCCTTTTTACCGAAACGAATTTTTCCCTTCCAAGGAGAAATTTTTAGGAATACATAACTTCCTACGTCAAATGCACGATCTTGCCTGTGTTGATCAGCATACTTCTTCTGTCGGTCTTGAGCTGCTACTAATCTTATCCTGATGAGTTTGATAACCTCAGCAGTTTGTTGAACCAATTCTGGTCCTAACAGTTGACGTTCTCCAACTTCATCCCAGTACAGTGGAGTTCTGCACTTTCTGCCGTATAACGCTTCGTAAAGCGGCATGCCGATGCTCGCATGATAACTATTATTATAGGCGAATTCCACCAACGGTAATTGCTCTTCCCAGCTTCCTTTGAAATCCATGACGCATGCTCTCAACATATCTTCTAATGTCTGGATCGTTCGTTCGCTTTGGCCATCCGTTTGCGGATGATATGCCGTACTCATTCGCAACTGTGTTCCCATACATTCTTGTAGTCTCTTCCAGAAGTTTGATGTGAACCTCGGATCTCTGTCTGACACAATTGACACTGGAACTCCATGTCTTGCAACGATCTCTTTAATATATAGTTTTGCCAGCTGATCAAGATTGAATCTAATCTTTATTGGCAAAAAGTGTGCAGATTTTGTCAGTCTGTCTACTATTACCCAAATCGCATTGTATCCTTTCTGAGTAGTTGGAAGACCCACCACAAAATCCATCGTGATATGCTCCCACTTCCATTCCGGTATTTCCAACAGTTGAAGCAATCTGCTGGGTCTTTGATGTTCGGCTTTTACTCTCTGACATGTTAAGCACTTTGCTACACATTCCGCGACATCCCTTTTCATATTTGGCCACCAAAAATGTCGGCGCAAATCTTGATACATTTTCGTGCTCCCTGGATGAATTGAATATTTTGAGCTATGAGCTTCGATCAAAATTTCTTCTTTCAGTTCTGGTGCTGCTGGAACCCAGATCCTTCCCTCAAACCGTAGTAACCCTTCGGTGTCGATCTTGTATTTTACATCACCGCCTTCAATCAAATTCTCTTTGATTTTCGCACACTCTTTGTCTTGTAGTTGGGCACTCTTCACTTTGTCCATTAAAGTTGGACCAGCTTCTATCTGAAATAATTGTTCGTCAGATTCCTGTGGAAATTTGATTTCCAGTTCTAACTTTGTCATTGCTGAAATGAGCTCCTCCTGAGTTGTTAGCAGCATTAATTTCTCCCGACCTTTCCTACTTAAAGCATCCGCAACCACATTCGCTTTGCCCGGATAATAAAAGATCTCACAATCGTAATCTTTTATCAGTTCCATCCACCTTCTCTGACGCAGGTTCAAATCTTTCTGAGTGAAAATATACTTCAGACTTTTGTGGTCTGTGTAGATCTCACATTTCTCTCCATAAAGATAGTGTCTCCATATCTTGAGAGCAAATACCACTGCAGCCAATTCCAAATCATGAGTCGGATACCCTTTCTCATAATCTTTCAATTGTCTTGATGCATAGGCAATAACTTTGCCGTTCTGCATAAGAACACAACCCAACCCTTTGTGTGAGGCATCACTATACACCACAAAATTTCCTGTATTATCTGGTAGGGTTAACACAGGTGCCATACTTAGCTTTTTCTTCAAATCTTGGAAGCTCTCTTCACACTTTTCTGTCCAAACGAATTTCACAGCTTTTCGTGTCAAATTTGTTAACGGAGTGGCTATCTTAGAAAAATCTTGAATGAATCTTCTATAATAACCGGCTAGCCCCAAGAAACTCCTCACCTCCGAAGGTGTTCTTGGTTGTTCCCAATTGATTACAGCTTCCACTTTCGATGGATCTGCTGAAATCCCATCTTTATCAATCACATGACCCAAAAATTGTACACGGTTGAGCCAAAATTCACACTTAGTGAATTTCGCGTACAACTTTTCCTTTCTTAGTGTCTCCAATGTCAGACGTAAATGTTCCACGTGTTCTTCTTGAGTTTTGGAATACACCAGAATGTCATCGATAAACACCACTACGAACTTGTCTAAAAATGGTTTAAATACCCTGTTCATCAAATCCATGAACGCGGCAGGGACATTTGTTAAACCAAAAGACATCACCAGAAACTCGTAATGTCCATACCGAGTTCTGAATGCCGTTCGTGGTATATCCTCCTTCCTCACTTTCAACTGGTGATACCCACTTCTCAAATCAATTTTCGAAAAGTATTTAGCACCCTTCAACTGGTCAAACAAGTCATCTATTCTTGGCAACGGGTATTTGTTTTTAATAGTGACTTTGTTTAACTCCCTGTAATCAATGCAAAGACGCATTGACCCGTCCTTCTTCTTCACGAATAAAACTGGCGCTCCCCACGGCGATACACTTGGTTGAATATACTTCTTGTCTAGCAGTTCTTGCAACTGTACCATCAGTTCCTTCATTTCTACCGGAGCCATTCTGTACGGAGCCTTTGATATCGGTGCTGTTCCCGGCACTAAGTCGATCACGAATTCAATTTCTCTGTCCGGCGGAAGTCCTGGCAAATCTTCTGGAAACACGTCTTCGAATTCTCTCACTACCGGTATTTCTTCTAATTTCACACCTTTCTTCTGAGTATCGACTATGTAAGCTAAATAGCCCACACAACCTTGACTCAACAACTTCTTGGCCTGCATAGTCGTCAGACATTTCATTTGTCTTGGCGACTTGCTACCATAAAATACTACCTTTGACGGAGTCAGAAGGTTTACACACTTCTTTTGGCAGTCAATTACTGCTCCATAATTGAACAACCAATCCATTCCCAAAATTACATCAAATTCCCCGAGTATAATCGGAATCAAATCTACTAACAATATATTCCCCTTAATGTTTACCCTACAGTTCTTGTAAACGAACTTAGCAGGGATTATTTCCTTATTCGCAATTTCTATGTTCAAAGGAAAATTCAGTTCTTCTCTAGGCAATTCTAACCTCTTGGCAAATTCATCAGATATAAACGAGCAAGTAGCACCCGAATCAAATAATACATATGTATTAATATCATTGATTGGGATAATACCTGACACCACATCTTTTGATTGCACAGCATCTTGCACAGTCATGTTGAAGGTTCTGGCTGTGGGTTTGTTTGATGCTGCAGGTCCTGTAATAGCCCACGTACCTCCATTGTTACCTCCTCCATTGTTTCTGGTTGTCCCTCCCTCCTTCTTCTTAGGGTATTCACGAGCAAAATGATCCTTGGATCCGCACGTGAAGCACGCCTTCTTCTTTGGTTGAGTGCAATTTGGGGCGATGTGACCCTCCTGGCCACAATTGTAGCAAACTCGTTTCCCCATCAAGCACGCACCCTTGTGAAATTTCCCGCATGTCGCACATGCTTCAAACTTTTTGTTTTGCTGGTTACCCTGCTGGTTTCCAGCTCCCCCGTTCCCATTCCACTTCCTCTTCAAGCTGTTGTTGTTGCTGTTGTTGTTGTTATTTCCACTGCTGCCACCTCCATTCTTCATTTCATTCTCATTCTTCTTCTTCTTTTGTTCCTGGTTGAATTTGGTCACCGCCTCTCCTCCACCTTCAGCGAGTATTGCTTTCTCCATTACTGCTGTAAATGTCTTCAACTGGAACAGGGAAACCCTACTGTACAGCCAGGGCTTCAGTCCCTGTTCAAACCTCTTCGCTTTGCGTTCGTCTGTGCTAACCTGATATGGCGCAAACCTCGCCAACTCGTTGAATTTTGCGGCATACTCGGATACCGACATCGTCCCTTGCTTCAGCTCTAGAAACTGTACTTCCAGCTGACTCTTTGAACTCTCCGGGAAATAGGTCTCGAAGAACAGTTCCTTGAACCTATCCCAGGTCATCACTCCTGGCCCTTCCCGAGTTTTATTGGCTTGCCACCAATAACTAGCTTATGCTTTCAACATGAAAGTTGCGAAAGCAGTCTTCTGCTCATCCCCTACCCTAGCGACATCGAACACCTTCTCTATTTCCATAATCCAGGTTTGTGCCTCGACCGAATTCATTGACCCACGAAATTCAGGTGGTCCGACCGCCTTAAACTCCTTAAACGTTGTGCCTTGGTTTTGAGGTTGATTCTGCAACGCTCCTGTCAATAGTGCCACTAGTTGTTGAACGGGATTCGCATCAACACTGTCATTAGCTTCTTCGGTGGTTCTCTGTCGTGTTGGTTGATGTCTGGGAGGCATTTTTTGCTTAAAATAAAACATCTATTAGGCCATTACTCAACTTCTTTAAGTATTTCTAATTAGCTTGCCTCAACAAAGAAATAATCACATAACACATAACACTTTGAATAAAATAATAACTTTTATTTATTCATAACTTTTTGAAAACATAACACAATAGCATCTCTGCTATCTACATTACTTTCCTAAACTACAAAAGTTTCAGGGCAACAACATCATTCTCATATCCCATGGTTACTTAACACTCGGGACTTACACATTATTTAACACTTATTATTTGCAAAACAGACAAATTTCCTACGATGATCTATTAAGATAATCAGTCGCCTTTTGACGCTCTTCTTCCATAACACGGAACATGGTTCGGCGTTCTAACACGTATGATGGCAGAGTCTCGAACTGAATTGGATAACCCATGACCCGATCTTGAGCTCGATTGATCACGGTGTTGAATACTTTATCCATCTCTTCCATCTTCATCCTCTTTGCTTGTGCGTCCCTTACTGCTCTTCCAGTTCGTTGATAAGCTTCCTTGTATGCGTCTTCAGCTCTCGCCCTCTTGGTAGCTTCTTCATTCAGCTTTTTCTTTAGTTCCACGACCGTCTCGATCAGTTGTTCCTTCTCCCCTTCAGTCTGTGTCAGCTTCTCCTCGGTGTTTGTCAGTCGTTCATCACGATCCTGGATCTCGCCGTCTTTTTGTGTAATTGTAGTCTGTTGTTCAGCTACTATCTCCTGTAACTCCTCAACTATATCCTGAAGTTCCACGTTACGGTCATGCACCTCATCGTATACACGTCCAACAATCGAGTTGAGCGGAATCCTTTCCTCCTCATCCTCGTCATCCTCATCCTCCTGTGGTAACTCCACGGGATCCTCCTCGTCTGTCTCCACATCATCATCCTCATCCTCAACTACTGTGACCAACGGGGCTGACTCCCGTGGCAGTAGTTGTTTCCAAACTACCTGAATGTCGCGAGGCTCCTCCTCTATAGGCATTAGAGGTCCCTCCTCCCTAGTCTGACTAGATTCTCCGACATTAGTCATCCTGACAACAAAATTTTAAAGTTTTAGTTATTAATCATTCTAATTGACACTCGCGAGCACATAAGTTATAAACACATAAGCACATAAGTGTTTTATTACTTCTTTCTTAAAACTCGATAAGAGTTAACTCCACTATCTTTTCAAAAGGTTACTTCCTAAGGCTTTTTTCCCCACCTAAGGTTCATAACCTAAAGCTTTGATACCAACCTGTGACACCCCCAAATCCTGGTACTTCATTTCCTCAAGATTTGGTGTTCATGTAATCAAAACATTCATTACTAACTACCCAATTGATAAAATTGAATAAATAAAACCTGCCCATACAAGATTAAACTTAAATAAAAATCTCCCACGTTATCTAACCTTTACAAACATTCATTCATTCATGCAGAATAATTAAAATAACATTCATTACAATCTTTAAACAAGTTTGAAAATAAACTATTCAATCTATTACAGGTCTTCAGCATTGATTCATCTTTCCTTTCCCTTTACTGGTGCTAGATACATCACCAGTTTCAACCTTAGCTGTAAGAAATTTTACAGGCAAGAGTGAGCAAACAAGGCCCACTTGAAATAATAATAAATAAATCAGTTAACTTTACATCATGTACCAACATTAGGTTTAATAGAACTGAACAATAAATTCTATTACTTTCTAAAAACTTTAATCAATTACTGAGGGTCTATTGACCACGAATCATGTCCACAGTTATAAGTAATTTTTTAACTTAAACTTTAACAGTCATAAGACTATAAGGACTTCACGTACTTAGGGGGATCAACCCTTCGTACAATGTATTGTGCACAATCATTTCAACGCTAAGCGTAACCTATTATAAAAGAGTTGTTCTTCTCAGTATTTAGAATACAAGTCCGTACCAAAGTGAGTTTGGTTTGGATACATCATGGGGTAATTTAGAATTTAACGGTAATCAACTAAGGGTTAGTTGATTACAAACAACATAACTGTATACTATGGAATAATCATAGTTGAATTGATATTTATAAACTAATATCATGCTTTAAGAATAATTTAATAGCATAATCATGGAATAATCATAACATGCATCCTCATAAACCAATAGATACACGAGCTTAATCAACAATAAACAATCTAACTCTAATAAAGTGTAAAGTTAGCAATTTGTACAATTGAAATGGAATTAAAGCGATAATGTGTTTAACGAATTCAAACTTGCACAATGAAGTTTGGAGTTAGAGAACTTGCATAAGTATAACATAACAGTGAAAAGTAACCTTGCTGAATAATAAAGTAAAAAAGGTTAGGGAACTTGCCTCGCGTGTAGGTTAAACAATTACTATTCACGTTCACCCCAAGTCCTACACATACCATATGCATTGATTATACACATTAGTTACACTAACATTACCTTTATGAGTTCCTTTATTACTCTTAGTATGGCTACTAACTAAGTTTAAGTTTAAACACAGCACATCTTTCATGAACATTACATTTTAGCTTTATTACAACTACTTAAATGATCATACCATTACACCACTTGTACATTAACAACTTGATATAACATCCTAATACATGTCCAACATGTTATCATTAAGTTATACTAATACCCAAAGGGTTGCACTTGCATTCGTGCATCCCGACGCCCTCCGATTGGCTCCAAATACACAACAGTCGATGACCATTTTGACTACTGTTACAGAGCTCAAATAAAACAACTTAAAGAATGAAGGTTGTAGGTCTACTCGTCCTCTTTCCAAATCATCTTGAATTACCTAAATCGGAGTTCGTATGAAAAAGTTATGGCCGTTTTACTACAGGAGGCCAAAACTGCCCAACTAGGCCACTTTTCCGGCGCCGGGGCGCGGAACAGTGGCGTTGGGGCGCGGGCCACGGCGCTGGGGCGCGGGCCACGGCGCTGGGGCACGGGCCACGGCTCTGGGGCGCGGACATGGTGCTGCGGCGCGAACCATGGCGCTGGGGCGCGGACATGGCGCTTCGGCGCGACTAAAGTACTACTGGAGTCGCGCCGCGGCGCCAGACTCCAGAATCCGGCGACAGCCTCGGCAACAGTACCAGAAAAACCAATTTGGCCAAAAAGCTCGAATCTAATAAGTCGATTATCATGTAAATTGCATATAGACATCATATAATCGTATACTAACGACTTCTAACATGTTTCTACTCATCAATTAGCACAAACATCAAATATTCAACACCCAATTTTAATATTTTTGGCAAAACTCTATATTTTGATATTTTTCATGAAAACCAATACTGTGATTTTGTTATTCAATCAAAACAGAAATTTCCAAGCACCATGATTATGATTTTACACTCTAGCAATTCTTATAATCAATTTATCAATACAACAACTAATTAAACCTTAATTTCCATTTTAAAAATAACCCATTCTCATTCATAAAATTCTCTGTAAAACAATTTCTTCATAAAATATATACATACATGAATTAAACTCTATATAATCATGCATAACTCATGAAACACATCTACAATTGCTAATTATATAAACTTATAACCAAAACAACCAAAATTTCTTTTCATAAATTTTTCACAGAAACTTTTTGGGAAAAAAAAAACTTTTAGAGTTTTGTAAAGAAGAAGATGGCCTACCTTGGATTATGAAGAAGATGATGGTCCTAACTCTTTGATTGTCAAGCTTTTCTCCAAAACCTGTTAATAATCTCTCAATTCTCTCTAGAATTCTCTCACTTTTCTTCTTTTCTTCTTCTTCTTCCTCTGAGTTCTTTCTTTCTCTATTTTCCTTCTTCTGAACTCTTTTCTCTCTCTAGCATACGTACTAAAATATAACGTATATAATTATAATTATAATAATTGTATATTATACATATAAGATATATAACTGACATCAGTTAAAGGTTTTGAAAATCAGAAGCCATAAGGCTTGTTTGGTTAGTCTAAATAAAATAACTCATTAATCTTTATGCCTTGTTTGGTAAAACTCAATTAGATAAAGAGTTATTATGCCATAAGACATATTTGGTAAAACCCCATTAAACTCTTTTAATTTATTTTGGTAACTCCTATATAGCAAGGTTATTAGTCACACCTTTATTAAATTAATAAATCAATTAAACGTTAATCTATTAAATTACTTTAACACATAAACAATTATAATTCTTTTTACAATTATAATTTCATTTAATCAACTAACATTTCAAACTACAATTTCTCATTTAAATATTATTATTTATTTAAAATCATTATACGCTCTCTAGCTTATTAAATTAAACTCCATTATTATAAAATCTCATAATAATTAATTTATTTAGCTCCTTAATTATTTACTCAACAAATAATTAATTAAATCACATCAACTCAAATTGCCATATAATTCAATAAATATTTAATATTGCCAATAAATATTTAATATTTAATATTTAATTATTTATTCAACAAATAATTAAATAAACCACATCACTCAAATTGAACAATTATTTATTCAACAATAACATATCCAATAAATATTTATATAAATCAATAAATATTTATAACTTACATTTAAAAAAAATATGGAATGTTACATGCTCCGAGGAGCAAAAGGTTCCCTTTGCCACCTTTATATTGCGTGAAGAGGCAGATCACTGGTGGGTATCTGTAAAACGTACCCAGCCTGACGCAGTCAAGATGTCTTGGGAGAAATTCTAGGAGCTGTTCAACGACAAGTACTTTTCCGAAAGCATTCGTCACCTGAACAAGGTGAAATTTATCAAGTTGGAGCAAAACAACATGATCGTGTCGCAGTACGAATACAAGTTTGCCGAGTTGTCCCGATTTGCGTCCCACTTGGTTGATAATGAAGAAAGAATGACGCGGATGTTTTTAAGAGGTTTGAAGCCTGAGATGCGTCAATATCTTATCTCTCATAACTGTGTTTGTATTTAGATGTTGTAAATAGGGCTCAGTTAGTGGAGCGCGATAACAAGTCAAAGCAATCAAAAGAGAGCAATCGATAAAATGATAATACTGGTGATAACAGTCATCAAAGCGGTGACAATAAGTATAGAGGGAATCAACATGCCAGAAATGGTAACCACTTCGGTGGTAATCATGGCCAAAACGATAAGAATGGACACTTCAAGAAGAGAAGGTTCAACAATGACGTGAAGACGTCGGTACCAGCACCCGTTTCAAAGGAAGAAGAACGACCACCGGTTGTATGTTTCAAATGCGGACAGGAGGGACACATCCGTCCAAACTATACGCAGCAATCCAAAGCGTGTTTTAATTGCAGAAGAGAAGGTCACCTAGCTCGATTTTATCGTATGGTGAAGTCAAGTCCAGCTGGGATAGTGATGCCAAAGGATGTCCCAGACAAGCCAAAGCCAGTAGTTTAAGAGAGAGCGTTTTTTTTTCGTGACGAGGAACCTGAATAAAATTATCACGGGTATGTTAGTCATAAACTCTTGCGAAGTCTATACCGTGTTAGATACCGATTCTACTCACTCTTTTATTTCACCTAGTTGTGTTTAATGTTTGAACTTAACTCTGGAGAAGTTAGACTTTGATATATCTGTTTAAACTCAGTTGGGAGAAACCTTCGTTACCTCCACTATTTATAAATCTTGTTTAAATCAACACTTTCACGTTACCTGTCGATCTTATCTGTTTGACAATACTTGCATTGATGTGATTTTTAGAAACGATTGGTTAACTGCTCATCATGCTTTTCGTAAGGCTGTTAGCTTTCATATTCCTAACCAACCTATTATGCGAATTCAAGTAACCAAACCACTAAAGTCAATCATTATCATATCAAGCCATAAGTAAAGATCCCCGTTCCTTTCATTGTTGACTTCCTAGTGTGGAATGCACCAAAGCCAGACTTTCCGTAGGAGACGTTGTAAATGACGATGGCAAGTTGATAGGTATCAATGTGACGTGTTATCTAAGTCTTGGATGAGGGTCACAGTTTTGAATGATATTTCTGTTGTTAATAAATTTTTTGACGTATTCTTGAAGACTTCTTAGCCTACCCCAGAGCGTGAAATCGAATTTTGTATTGACCCCAGTACAAAACCCATTTCTTAAACCCTCAAATATTTCTTCAACTAAAATGAACGTATCATGCGCCAAAGACGTTGGCTCGAGCTGTTGAAGATTACGATCGTACCATTCAATATCATCGTGAAAGAGCGAACGTGGTAGCTGACGTGTTGAGTAGAAGATCGTATGCGTTTACGAGTGCGATGTTGTTAACACAAAGACTCATTTTGTATAACTTGCAAATGATGAAAATAAAGTTAAAGACTCTAGGGACCCACATGAAGATAACGAATATACGATTAGAATCGACTTTAATCGATAAAGTTAAAGCCGTTCAAGCTACGGACCCGGAGCTAATGAATACTAAGAAGAAGGTTCAAGAGGGCGTTATTTTAAAAGCAAGAGTTGCTGAAGAGAGGAAATCTCAACCCTCAATTTAATTGGCCCATTTGAAATCCTCGATTGAGTAGGAACGGTGGCTTATAGACTCGTTTTACCGCCAAGTATGTCGTGTGTTCATAACATTTTTAACATATCGATGTTACGTAAATATGTGGACGACCATAACAACATTATTAATTTAGAACCGGATGAGATAGCGAATGATTTAACGTTTGAGGAGATACCTGTTAAAATCTTGGAATGTATTCAACACTCAAAGATTATACCTCAAGAGTTAGAATCTGACGAAGTGTCCTCATCTGTTTGGCATACCAGGTACGTACGAAAATTTCGAGGGCCAAATTTCATAAGGAGGGGAGATTGTGAAACCCTAGATTTTATGAATAAAGATTTAATTTTTTTCAAAATATTTTTTTTTAAAATATTATGGTGTGAATTTGAGATAATGTTATAGTTGTGGGTAGTATTTATAAATTTTGCAAAGTATGCAAGTTGTTGTATTATATTCGATTGATCGGAGAATATTATTTTTGTCGGGAAATATTCGTATGACGGCACAATTATTGGTGGACCCCACAACAGAATTATTGTCGGATTGAGAAAACGACAAAAATATTTTATTAAAAATAACGGCGGAAGTTTTACCGTTGATACTGTTGAACTACTCAGTAGTAAAAGTACAGTAATACGTGTGGCTGCATAGTAGCACACGGTATTGATTATTAATGCTTATGTGAGAAGTCACTCAGTTTAATTCAGTTATTGCCAATTAATAATATGAATTATTTAGCGATAATGAAGTTTTATTTTATTCGTATTATTAACGTAATAAAATAGAAACATCTTTTTATATAAAACAGAATACTTTATTAAAGTTATTCTATAAATAGAATATATTATATTTTATTTAAAAGATTTTTCTTTAAATATGGACCGTCAGATTAAAGTAAATCAATCTGGACCGTTCATGGATTAGTTACTGTGCATTCCATTTTCCTATAAATAGAAGCTCATTCCCTCATTATTTTCTTACGAATTTACTGAAACTCTAGAGAGAGAAACTATAGAGATAGTTCTTCTTCTATAATCTTTAGCGTATTTATTTAGAGTTTAAGAAAGCTTTGAGCGTAGTACAAGTTTCTTCGAGTATATTCTCGCCCTACCAGTCGGAATACTCTTCTTTCAAAGGTAAGGGAGATTATTTGTTGTACCAATAAGGGGTATTATTTCTTTTATATTCATAAAGAGAACTTCTGTTATTCCATTATTAATTATTCTGCTGGAATAACCTGTATACGCGGTCTACCCTATACTTGGTGGCATTCTTCTATTATTCTGTTGGAACATCCTGTCTGTGTGTTTTACACCGGACCTGGTTCCGTCTTTATTATTATTCTGTTAGAACATTATGTCTGTGTGTTTTGCACCAGACCTGGTTTCGTCTTTATTATTATTCTGTTGGAACATCCTGTCTGTGTGTTTTACACCGGACCTGATTTCGTCTTTATTATTATTCTGTTGGAATATTCTGTCTGTACGTTTTACACCGGACCTGGTTCCATTATTTATTATTCTGTTGGAATAACCTGTCTGTACGGTCTATCGCATGCATGGTGATTTCTTTTGTTATTCCATTCTTCATTATACTCAGTTGGTTAAGTTTTGACTTCTATACTCCATGAAATTGGTGGAATATCCTTGATAATTGTGTTTCATCCAGTATCTTTTCATGAAAATATTCTTCTAACCATTCTTGAATTTTACTCCACAGAGCAGTATCATGTTGACAATTTGGATGTTATTGGTTCCTGGACAAATTAATTCTTGAACTTGTTTTATTGAATTCTTATATCATTGTCGTCATCCACATGTTTATATTATGTTGAAAGTCATCTGTGGCCTGTAGTGCATAGATGGACTTGGTATGATTATGACCAGGGATTATTCGGTGTAATCATGACCGTAATGTTACAAATGATGTGGAAAAAGTCCTCATTGGCTCGTAGTGCATTGATGGATAATTTTTGGTATGATTATGGCTATGGATTCTCTTTGGCCGTAGTGCAAAGATGAATTATTTTATGGCATGATCAGGACCGTTGATGAAAACACGATTATCTTTGGCCCGTAGTGCATGGATAATTCGTGGTCGTGATACTAAAGAATATCCTTGGCCGTAGTGCAGGGGTGATTCGATGATGTGGATTATTTTTTTTAGTTGTGTCTCAGCGATAAAAGTCATGAAAAACTTTTTAAATCATAAAAGATAGTAGATTTTATTCTCTACTTGACTCTTTTAATGGATTGTTGGTTCCGCTGCTGTTAAACTTGATGTCTATTGTATTTTATCGGTTTAACATTGTTGAAGACTAATGATAATTTATTCTGCATTATCTTAGTCATAATATTTCTTATTGGGCTAGTTGAGCTCACCCTTTCTTTCACTGTTCTCTTCAGGAAATAAGAATATAGTTGGGATGAGTCGAAAAACGGAGTGATGGACCAGATGATAGCATTAGTAGTCCTCACTATTCTATGTAATAGTGTGCTAATAATTGTAATGAGGACTCCTTTTGAGTATGGATACTCTCTAGAAGACAATATTTGTATTCAAACTCACAGTTTATGTTTTGTCGTATTGTACACGATAATTGTATTATTAAGTTGTATTTAAATTCTGTACCATGTATCTGGCGACTCAAAATAGGTGATGTATACCTAATTTTGGGGGCGTCACAACCACTTTAGGTCACCCATGGTTTATCTTTACCCATTGGATTGATCCACGGATCCGGTTCTTACTTTGGCCTTCTAGCTTAATTAATTTAACTTATACTTGGGCTTGCATTAACAAACACTTGGCTTGTTCATTAAATAATATTGAACTTATCCATTTTCTACCATTGGGCTTAACCATTCCTATACTTGGACTTTAATAAATCCTAACCAATCCTAAAAAGTCCATTACATATGGCTTAAAGCCTTAGAACGTATAATTTACTTATTAATCTCGTATTCCAACTCGTATACTTATTCATCATATACGACATACCATCATTCATACATATTCGTATAATACCTCGTATCATACTAGTATTCATTACCTCATACAATACCTACATATTATACGATAATTGCTTTAATTCATTATACGCATTTCATTTCCTTCTTAGAAATCACTTTCCCTAACCATTAGGTTTTAAGTCCACAGGCAAAAAACTACGTTTGCCATAACAGAAATTTTATTGGATAATCCATCTCACCTCGATATTCTATCGTTACGGATTTCTCAAAAGTTCAAAAATAATTCCCGAGCAGAAATATGTGAATAGTATTTTTTCAAAAAATTTCTCAGAAAGCTTTTATTTTCGTCTTGGAAATTCAAACACTTTAATTCCATCACGTAGCCAAAATACTACGACGTTCTGAGATATCTAGGTCATAGAACGACCTTCAATTAGCTTACTCCCATAAATAATAAATTAAATTCATTTAATCCACATAATCAAATAAAAATTTAATTATCCTAAAAATCCAATTTTCTCGGGCGTTACATTCTTCCCCCCTTATAAGCATTCTGTCCCAAGAATCTCACTACAATTACATAAATGAATATGGAAAATTTTTCCATCATTTTAATCTCGAGTTCCCACAATGTTTCTTCGGCATTGTGGTTCCTCCAATTTACCTTTATCGAATGTATTATCTTACTTCTCAAAACTCATCCCTTCATATCAATAATATGAGTTGAAATTTTAAACACTTACTAACATATTACGTTATCTTCCTTTTATTAGGGTTTATATGAAACTCAAATTCCTCCTTCAAAACGAGATGATACTTGATCCTCTCTTCATCCTCCACCCTCTTCTTCATTTGCTTGCATTCCTCATTACCTAGTTGTACTTCCTTAACTCGTTCCATTTTCGTGGATTGAGTCTACATTATGAATAACATTTCTACTGCTTCATTCCGTAATTTAACTTTTAATTCTGTTCTCGTCATCTCCGTTATTAACTCATTCTGAGTCGTTAACATTGAAAGCTTTTCCCTATCCTACCTACTTAACGCGTCGGCTTCTACGCTTACCTTCCCTGTATGATATAACATATCACAGTCGTATTCTCTTATCCATTCCAATCACTTTCTCTACCACTTAATCAACTCCGTCTGTGTGAAGATATATTGCAGACTCTTAGAGTCCGTATATATCTCACACATTTCCCTGTATAAATACTATCTTAAATTTTTTTTAATTCAAGACTACTGTTGCCAATTATAGATCATAAGTAGGATATACCTTCTTATAATCCTTTAACTGGCGTAATGCATACATAATGACCTTGCCATGCTATATGAGCACGCAACCTCGTCCTCTATGCTAAGCATCGAGATACACTACAAAATTCTCCGTATCATCTGACAAAGACAATACAGGTGCCTTACTTAACTTTCTTTTTTAGATCCTGAAAAATAATTTCTCCCTTCTCATTCCCATCCTACTTATCAGTAACAAATCTTCATATCTTTTAAGCTAAAATTCACACTTAGTGAATTCCGTATCCACTTCTTCCTCCGTAGTGCTTCCAACACTATCTTCACATGTTCATCATGATCTCCTGACATCTTAAAATAGACTAGAATATCCTCAATGATCATTACGACAAACTCATCCAAATATTATTCGAACATTCTGTGACGCTAATGGTACTTTTAACCATAGCACCTCACAAGAGTATCTATCAGCTTGCCACCGACTTGCTCGACGCCCTTTACGAAAAATCTAACTTCAGTACATTAGTCAACTCAAATGACATAACCAGAAACTCGTAATAGCCATAACGAGTTATGAACGTCATCTTAGGTACATTTTCCTTCTTTTTACTTTGAACCGACGATACCCCGTACACCAATCTATCTTAGAAAAATAATTTTCCCCTTTCAACTGATCAAATAGATCATCGATCATGGGTAATGGGTATTTATTCTCAACCGCTAACCAATTAGTCATATATTTAACTTACGTATTGGTTTACTTAACTTTACTTTTTAGAGTTCGCGTTCTTTCAACCTATATTTACGCGACCTACTTTCATTACCAGGTTACAGCTTCATGACATACAGAGACGTCTTACTTAATACGTTCATCGTCTTTGACGATTTACATTCTTATCTTCTTCTTATTATTTCTCTAGGACTCAACACACATCGCTTCTCTGCTAGTAGTCCATATGGTACTCTGAGTGGATTCCCACAAACAACCAACGAACAAGTTCCCGTCTCATCTACACTGCCATCACAGTGAGTTAGATCGGTTGCCAGTTTCGTATATACCTTCGCTCTCTAAAAGAATTGTTTAGCCCAGCTTCCATATGTCAACCATCAAAGGTTACCATTGTACCACTACCTAAACTTATCTTAACATCCTTCTAGATTGCGTCATGATTAGACAACAAGAAAGTTCTGGTGATTTATTACCGTAAATTACTAACTTGGGTTTTTTTGAAAACCGAAGATTCATACTTTTTCTTAGACAATTTGTTAAAGGTATCAGGTTAATCAACCCATTCATACTGAGAATTACTTCAAATTCTCAACTTTGTCGGTACTTATCTACCGATACTTACTCTCTTATTCATGAAATAATTTCCACGAATATAATTAACGAAAGTTATTTCCTCATTCTCTACCATAACGTTTAAAGGTATTTATAATCCTTTCGGGAATGAACTTAATCACTTAGTAAATTCACATGCTATAAAAGAAAAGTAGCACTCCAATCAAACAACACATAAGCATTCATAGTATTGACTGGAATGATACCGACTACTACATCCGCTGATGCAACCGTATCTTGGATCGTCATATTAAAAATACGGCCCATAGGTCTACCCGACTATGGTGGTCCAGTAATGGCTAACTCACCACTACTAACACCTTTACTTTCCTCTGATCCCTTATTTGGGCAATTTCTTGCCATGTGGTACAACGATCCACAAATAAAACAACCCTGGTTTTTCTTAGGATTAGGATAATTGGGTGATATATTACCCTCCTATCCACAATTATAACAAATTGATTTCCCCTTCAGACAGACTCCTAAATGAGTCTTCCCACATGTCTTACATGTTTCCATCCTACGCTTAGGATTCCCTTATCCTACCTTGGCTCCTCCCTCTCCTTTGCTCTTATTCTTTTCCACTTTGTGGTATTGGGTCAATGCCTAACTACCACCCTCCGCTATAATTACTTTCTCCAAAATGGTCCCATAGGAAACACTCTGGAACACAAAAATCCTACTATAGAGCCAGGGTTTCAGGCCCTACTTAACCCTACGAGCCTTCCTCTCCTCTGTGTCCACTTGGTGTGGAGAAAACCTTACCAATTCATTAAATTTGGCCACTTATTGGGGAACCGTCATGTCTCCTTGCTTAAGTTCTAGGAACTTAATCTCCATCCTCCATTGCATGCTTGTAGGGAAATAATTCTCAAAGAAAACCTTCTTGAATTGTTCCCACGTTACCGCATTTGTTCTAGCCCCACCCTGGCGAGCCTCCCATCCAAAAGTTGGCTTCTCCCTTCATCATATAGGTCGCAAAAGAAGTCTTTTGCGCTTCACCTACGTTTGTAATAACAAATGCCTTCTCTATTTCCTTTACCCATATCTGAGCTTCTAATGGGTCCGTCGTTCCTTTGAACTCCGGGGGACCTACGCTTTTAAACTCTTTAAAGATAGTCGTTCCGGCTACCCTAGGTTCCGCGGTTACTCTAGCCCCGATTTGGTTAAATGCAGCCGTTAATAAATTAACAAACTCTTGCATAGGGTTGTTTTGACCCCCTTGGTTATCATTACGTGTTTTCGCTTCCTTATTACGTTGTCTTTCCCTTATCGGCATTTTCTGATTAAATAAATAGAATTTCATTATTATCTATTTACTTACTTCGTTATTATTCGCCACATAACAACTCATAACATAACAAAGCATACTAAATGAAATCTTCATTATATTCATATGCTTCTTCATAGTTTGAAACTATTTATAATTTGTTTTCATAGGCAAAAGTTATTACATTTCTATCCCGTAATTGAACTTCACAAAAGTTGGGATTTACAAAAAGACTACCCTTTTAAACAAAAGAAAGTTTTACGTCACTACACATATATTTATAACTCTAAACTTTTAATAATGCATAACAGCGTCATCATATTTCACATTCGCAATCATCGCTACAGTATCCCGACTAATAGAATGTCGAGTCTGACCCGATTCAATTGAATAACAAGCAACTTTCATCTTAAAATTCTCATGAGTACTCTTATGGATGCAAGACATCCGTGCTATCTTCTGGTCTTTCTCAACCAGTTTCCTACGAAGTTCATCTGCCTCATCCTTATAGTCCCTAGCCTGCTCTGTCATAAGCACCTGCTTATCATGCTCTGACTCAAAATCTTCTTCTAGAGACATCTTAGCTTCATGGAGATAACTAATCTCTTCACTCTGATTCTGCACAACTGTACTCAGTTGCACATTCCTGTCAAGCACTGCCAGATACAATGCTCTCATTGCATCTGGAGGTGTTGACTCCTGAGTAGGTACCACCACCTTAACTGATGTAACCTCCATTTCTTCCTCCTCATACACCATCATATCAAGGTATGATGTCAAAGCTACATCTCCCTCGGAGTAGCCCTGTAACGACCCCAAAAATCCATACAATTTAAATCTCAACTTCGGTCGTTAACCATACATTAAATCTCTAATTTTACATCCTTATTCGATGTTAAACTTAATAAAATTGCGGAATATTTAAAACTTTTATACATTTCCTTCTTTTTTGCCCTGAATCACAACCTTTACATTACATCTCTTTGATTCAATCATATATCATGAATCATTACAACAAAATGACTATACAAAGACTTACATCATAACTACATATCCATATACATTGGATAGCTCAACTTACATTTCAACAACATGTTACGTTCAAAATATAAAATACATTTCTCATAAAACATAAGTAATCTTTGTTAATATGGATCTCGATAACTCACTTAGCACACATCTTTACCTTAAAATCTTGACCTGCAAAAGTGGTTATTTGCAAGAATGAGCTCGACAGCCCAGCAAAGTCTAACAGTTTTCATGCATTACATAACACATAATAACATGCTCGATATACATCTCATTAAAGTAACATGGCATACATGTTTTTAATTCACATAGCAAATATAAAGATTGAGTTCCTTACTCAATCATCATTATTTAACCAAAATAATCCAGTCATAAATTGACTTTAACACTTCATGATTACAACTTGTATAACATATCATGCAATTTAAAATAGTTCATAAAATCCACGTAGAAAATAGGAACCGAAAGACTTGTATTGATCGTTGTTTACCAATAACAGTTTAACATCTTACAGTTATCTGTATTTCACGTGCCCTACATAATTGTATAACCATACACATCAACTATTAGTCACATAACAACACATAGTAATTGTAATGTAAATTCTACTCCACATCTCATAATCTTTCCTATTAATTAGCACACAATGTTCAATTAGATTGTGTTAACTTTTCGACTTAAGACTCACTATATTTCTTCTTAGTCAAACTCGAAGTTCATTCAAGTGCTTAAATCTTTCTAGAACTACTTATTGATTTTATATTAAATCCATTCCATATCTTATAATATTCATTTCAATTGAATTGAAATAATTTTTAAGTTCATTAACACTTGGCACGGCGTTTCGACGTTCAATCGTCACACGCCCGATTTGCTTCTCTTGTGTATGTTTACTATGCTTCAATAACTTATCTAATACATTATTTATTAATGTTAAGCATCATTATATTTAATAACATTCAAATTTTATAACTTAGAACATCATCTTTTATGGTCAGGAGCACTACACATGCATATGTGCATGCCCGACGCCCTCCGATTGCCCCCAAAAACACAATAGTCCTAAAGATGACCATTTGGACTACTATTACAGACCTCAAATTGAAAAACTTTTGGAACGAAAGTTGTAGGTCTACTCGTCCTCGTTCCGAATAATCTTGAATCAACTCAATCGAAGTTCGTATGAGAATGTTATGGCCATTTTACTATAGGAGGTCAAAACTATCCGAGTCAGACTACAAATCTGGCGCTTGGGCGCGAGGACTAAGCCAACTAGTGGCGCTGGGGCACAAAATTGGTGCTGGGATGCGAATTTCAGGCGCTAGAGCTCCATTTTTGGCGCTGGGGCGCCGAAACTTGTAGAATCACAACCCACGAAGAACAGAACAACTAAATTTCTGTTAATAACTTAATTTCTAACACTAATTAACATGTATAACTTATGCAAATTACACATACACATTACTTAATCATGCATATACGAATTACCAACGACTAAACCATGATTCTAGAAACTTAAATTTTCAAAGCACGGTTTAAACATCAACTATTCTACACTGCCAGCACTGCGGCGTGGCATCCCTTTACTATAGTGGCGCTGTGACGTCACTGTTCAGTGGTTTTACCCAGACTTAGAGCTGCGACGCGAGTCCTTGTACTAACTTTCGTGCTGCGCCACAAAACTCCAGACAATTCTGGCTTTCTCTTGGCCATGCTTGGCGCTGCGGCATGACTAATAACACTGGGTTGGCGCTGTGGCACCGCCCCTATGCATCAGTTAGTTTTGACAGTTGGTTTTTCCAACGAAATTCTCGGCTTCATAATTTATTCAATTTACATCCGAATTGGCTCATTCAAAAGCCCAAAACTCACGAATTACATACTCTAGGTGTTCATATAAGAATTTTACATTTTTGAATCAGTTAACTTGGAATTCACCTTTTGGTTCATTTTGAGTGTTCGTTTATCATTTTCGATCGTTCAATACTCATTTTCTTCGTTATAAGTCAGAATTCGACGATTCTTGAGTCCACAACTCTTGAATACCCTATCTCACATGTTGGCATTGAAAACCGAAGTTTTTAAGTCACACGACAACTTTTGACTGCTAATCCGAGATTTCTACGTTTTCGACGTTTAACGTCTATTTTCGCAAAATTCGCTATAACTTAGTTACTCGTGTTCTATAAGCCAAATCAAATGGAACACTCCATTGATTCATCATCTACATCCTAACCAAGAAAGATTCACATACCTTATCTAAGATGGTTTTCAATTTGTCTATCAACAACCAAGTTCACGTTCAAAGATTTTTACGGTTTAAACTTACGTAAACTCTTATAATTTCTACTTAAACATGACTTATCAATGTTTTCATTATTAATAGCCATTCTTATTCCTCCTCAATAGACATGCTCCACCAATTCACGATTCTCTACGAGAAAGTAATCGAAAAGGATGAAGACTAATGTTTACGAAATATTACCTTTTTTGTTCTTCGCGTTCTTGACTAAACGTATATGGTTTGCTTTGAAGTAGTTTGATTACATTTTTCTCGCTCTTCCTCTCTCTCTCTCTCAATATATGTTGGATAATATTTGTAAACTATCAAATGAACTAACCAAGCTTCTATTTATAGGAAACTCAAATGGATGGCATAAAGGTCATTAATCCAAACCCACCTCCTTAATCACCTCCTTACTATTCCTTATTTAGTTATTAAGTTAACTTGGCCACCACACTCTTTGCTTGGCCATTAAGCTTACTTGATCACCACACTTACTTAGCCATTAAGCTCACTTACTAATCACCTAGCTTATCTCTTGTTTGCTCATCACGTTTACTTAGCCACTAAGCATAAGCACTTTACTTGGTCATTACTTAACTTATCATTTTCTTAGTCACCAAGTACTTTACTTGGCAACCACTTTGGGTCACCCATGGTTTATCTTTACCCATTGGATCGATCCACGGATCCGGTTCTTACTTTGGGCTTCTAGCTTAATTAAGTTAACTTATACTTGGGCTTGCATTAACAAACATTGGGCTTATTCATTAAATAATATTGAACGTATCCCTTTTCTACCATTGGGCTTACCCATTCCTATACTTGGACTTGTATAAATCCTAACCAATCCTACAAGTCCATTACATATGGCTTAAATCCTTAGAACATATAATTTACGTATTAATCTCGTATTCCAACTCGTATACTTATTCATCATATATGACATACCATCATTCATACATACTCGTATAATACCTCGTATCATACTAGTAATCATTACCTCGTACAATACCTACGTATTATACGATCATTGCTTTAATTCATTATATGCATTTCATTTCCTTCTTGGAAATCACTTTCCCTAAGCGTACCCAAAACGATATGGGTACCAAAAGGATGAATTATTCTTTCTTAACATGTATGTTTAAAGGCAAGAGTTCCATCTCAAAAATGGATTCTTGATAGCGGATGTTCTCGTCACATGACATGTCACATTTGGAGACAATAGAACCTGCGAAATAATTAGAAACTGTAAAATTGGTAATGGCAAGGTAAGTATAAATAATGTTCACCTTCTTAACGGTCTTGAATTTAATTTAATTAGTATCAGTCAATTAATGGATAATGGCCATCAAGTAAATTTTGAAAAAGAGAAATGCACAATATTTCATGGTACTAACAATACTACTCTTGTTTCACAAAGAGAAGGAAATATGTATACTATTGATTTTGAGTAATAGGATGAAGAACTATATCTTACTTCAGTACAAGATGAAGCTTATCTATGGCAGAAGATGATGGGACATGTTCATATGGATCTAATCAAAAAGTTATATATAAGGAATCTTGTAAAAGGACTGCCAAAAATCTGATTTGAAAAGAAAGGAATATGCATTCCTTGTCAACTGGGAAAACAAGTAAGAACCTCTTTTACGGCAAAGAATATGGTATCAACCTCCTCTCCCTTACAATTACTTCATCATGATTTATTCAGACCAGAAAGACATTCTTGTATTAATGGTAAATTTTATGCATTTGTAATAGTTAATGATCTGGTATTATTTCTTAGAACTACGGATGAAGAATTTAAAGAGTTTAAAAAATTAATAAGGAATCTTGAAACAAAATATAGCTACAAACTCATTAAAATTAGAAGTGATCATGGTAATGAATTTTAAAAAGAATTCATAACTTTTTGTTATCAAAGAGGTATTAGCCACTAATTTTCAACCCTAAGGACTCCTCAACAAAATGAGGTGGTGAAAAGGAAGAATATGACTCTATAAGAGATGGTAAGAACTTTACTGTAAGAAAGTAAGCTTCCAAAGAAATTTTGGACCGATGCAGTAAGTACATCATGTTATATTTTAAATAGAGTACTCATTCGTCCTATTATTTTGAATACACCTTATGAGCTTTTAAATAATAAAATTCCAAACATAAGTTATTTCAAAGTATTTGGTTCTAAGTGTTTCATCTTTAATACAAGTGATAATTTGGGAAAATTTGATGCTAAGTCGTATGAAAGAATATTCATTGGCTATTCTCAAAATAGTAAAGCCTATCATATTTTCAATATTAGAAAATCATGTGTAGAAGAGTCTGTTCATATCACTTTCAATGAAACTAACAATGATCTTCCAAAAGAAAGTGAAGATGATGCAGGAAATTTGGAGACAGTCAGGGTTTTAGCAAACCGAAAAGAACAAAATAGGAGACCGAATGAACAGTTTCAGGAAACTGAAATTGATGACCAGCATGGAAGTGAACCTGAAAATTTGTAAGATGCTGAAGAGGAGTCTCATGATCAAGAGGAAGTTATACATGATATTCAAATGCCAAGAACAACTAGATATATCAAAAATCATCCTCCAGAAAATATCATTCGAGATATCAACAAAAGAATAACCACGCGAAGAGGATTACAAAATCATTGTGTATTCTCTAAATTCTTATTACAGGTTGAACCAAAGAATGTAAAAGATGTAGTTCTTGATGAAAACTGGCTATTGGCAATGCAAGAAGAACTTCAACAATTTAAGAGATGCCAAGTGTGGGAACTGATGCCTCCTCTAAAAGGTGTTTTTGTCATTGGTACTAAATGGGTATTCAAGAACAAGCTTGATGAGCACGGGACAATCACTCGTAACAAAGCAAGGTTAGTAGCTCAAGGATACAACCAACAAGAGAGGATCAACTATGAAGAAACCTATGCACCAGTGGCAAGGCTAGAATTAATCCAAATTTTGTTGGCTTTTGCATGATACAAAAAGTTTAAGCTTCATCAAATGGATGTAAAAAGTGCGTTCCTCAATGGGTACATCAATGAAGAAGTATATGTTAAACAGCCTCCTGGATTCGAGAAAGAAAAATATACTACTCATGTTTACAAATTAAGGAAAGCTCTTTATGGTTTGAAACAAGCTCCAATGGCTTGGTACGAAAGGTTAAGTAAGCATCTCTTATCAAACGGATTTGTTAGAGGTAAAATAGATTCTACATTATTTATTAAGCATAAAAATATAGATATCAATATTGTTCAAATATATGTAGCTGATATAATATTTGGAGCTACTAATGAGTTTCTTTGTGAGTGGTTTTCCAAGTGCATGCATAAAGAATTTGACATGAGTTTAATGGAGAGCTTAATTACTTCTTGGGACTTCAAATCAAGTAAACAAAGGAAGGAATTTATATCCATCAAACCAAATACACAAAAGAATTACTCAAGAGATTTGGCTTTGAAGGATCTAACTCGAAAGGTACACCCGTGAGCACGTCAATAAAACTCACCACTGATGATAAATGTATTGATGTTGATATAACAAAATATTGAGGTATGATTGGATGCTTACTATATTTAACTGCTTCTAAACCTGATATAATGTACAGTGTTTATCTGTGTGCAAGATTTCAGGCTAAACCCATAGAATCACACTTAAATTCTGTTACAAGAATTTTGAAATATTTAAGTGGTACAATTAACTTAGGGTTATTTTATCCAATTAGTAATCACTTTGACTTAATAGGTTATTCAGATGTTGACTATGCAGGGTGTCAAATCGATAAAAAAAGTACGAGTGGTGCTTGTACTTTCTTAGGACAAAGTCTCGTATCATGGCATAGTAAAAAGCAAACCTCAGTGGCTCTTTCAACTACTGAGGGTGAATACCTAGCTGCAGGAAGTTGTTGTTCTTAGATTTTATGGAAGAGGCAAACCCTATGTGATTTTGATATATTATGTGAATGTGTGCCCATATACTGTGATAATTCTAGTGCTATAGATATCTCTAAAAATCCCGTGTTACACTCACGTATAAAACACATAGAAGTAAGACATCATTCTTTAAGAGATAATGTATCAAAAGGTTTAATTAAATTAATTTGTATTCCTACTGAAAATCAAATCGCATATATTTTTACTAAATCGTTAAGTGAAGACAGATTTTGTATGCTGCGAAGAGAACTTGGAATGTGTATAACATAATTCTCGCTGAAATTTTAAGAATTGCATTATCTTTATCATATTTATCTTTTGCATGCTTATCTTATTAACCGATAATTAATAGTATGCTTTTACGGCTGCTCATTAAATCCTTAATTCATGGATACGGTATTCTAAGTAACTATCATAATTGCTTTTGAAAATCGAAGAGACAGGACGGTTAGGGTTTCTTGGGAAACGCAAGGTTACAAGAGTGTATATACATGCATCCGTTTTTCTTATTTGACTCTATCCTTCTCCATTCTCTTCACATCTCAAATTTCTTTTTTGACTCTCTTTCTCTCCCACTAATTTTCTCTATCTATTTCTTCAAACCTCAAACACCATGAGAACTCAAACACATAAGCGTTCAATAATCGATTCTGATGATGATCCGATGTTGGTGCCTCTCTCAATCATCTGTCGGACCTTCCCACAAACAAAGAAAAATAAAAAAGGCTATGTCTTAGGAACGTGTGTCTTTGGACTCTTTATCTTCTGATGAATCAACCTTCAGTCCATCCTTGCAGAAATCACCATGACCCTCTCGACGACGGAAGTCAATGATCCCATCGTGTAAGGCCGAGTTCACACCACCACCGGTTTCGATAACCCCTATCCTCACCTCTGACCTTACTGAAAATATCTTTCGTAGTAATGCTTATGAGGTATAGTTTAAGAATGTTATTTTTCCAAAACAATTGGTTTATGAAAAATCTGTTGACTAAATCTGCTATCAGGAGTCTCCTTTGAAAAATTTGTTTGAATCATGCGGTATTTCTTCCATGATTTTTCCTCCCTTAGTTGCATATCCTAAACTAGTTCAGTAGTTTTATACTAATCTAGAATGTCATGGGGATTTCTACACATCTTTTGTTAAAGGCAAATCACTATATTTCATTGTCATGCATTTTGGTAGCATTTTAAATATTCCATTCACGGGTGTTTGTCCATTTACTCGAAAAGGGGTTGTTCATTCTCCTTTCGCCCCTTTGGAACAATTACAGATTACCATGAACAATCCTTTGATGAATGATGTTTTTACTCAAAAAATGGTAGATGTTTCCCCTCTTGCTTGTGTGCGTCATCATCTGATTAGATTTAATCTTTTGCCCCATTTAGGTGGAGGTGCTGATTTTACCTATCAGGATCTGATAATAGTTGCTATGATTTTGAAAGGTGTGTCTTTTAATCTATCTCAAATGTTGTTACATCAAATGATGGGTTGTTTGCAAAAAATAAAAACGTGTCTGCCTTATAGTGTGAGTCTCACCACTTTCTTTAATCATTTTAAAATTTCATTTGCAAATAAAATTTTTGTTACTGTGACTGATTCACTCAGTGTTAGTACTCTCAAAATGTCTCGTATTACCTTGACTGATGGTTAGTTTGTCCGTATCACTTCTGATAATCCTATTCCTCCCATATTAATTCCATCTTCCTCTGTTCTTCCCCCTACTCAATATTCTTTTGAGATTGTTGAAATGTTCAAAATTGTTATTGGTAATCAAGAAAAAAATTCAACTTGAGATGTCTGGCCTCAACAATCGTATGTCTATGTTGGAGAAAGGCAAACTGCCTTTGGGCGCTCCTGAAATTGACAAACTTTATTAGAATCTTGAGGATGAATTTATTGATTTACAAACTGGGTTTGAATTGCAAACCACTGCTTCGGCAGAGGTCATGCAACCGAAAATAAATCGAAATGCTTGTCAATTGAGTCAGGAAATCAAGTTTGTAAGCAATCAGGTTGGCGAGTTAGCTGAGTTCGCGGCTCTGCGTTTCAACGACGTAGGCTCTAAGTTATATATATAGTGTAAGCACTCTTCCGCTACAGAATAGGTTCATTATAACTGGCTAGCCGAGTATATGGGTGATTTCCTTGATGTATCGATGCCACATGCGACTTTCATTCCTCGGCCTCCTCAATTTGCTGCTGATCTTTCCCTTGCTAAAAAGATTCATCGTGCTAATCATCGCCCTTACTTCACACAGAGGGTTGAACAACGTGCAGCAGTGGTAGATCTCGATTGATGGATATTTCCCTTTTTGTTTGATGACAAAGGGGGAGAAGTTTATGGTTATTTAGGGTTGGTTTTGGTAGACTGAAAAGACTTATTATTGTTGGTTTTTGGTTTTGTGCTTCACAGACTTATTATTTTAAATGTTAAATGTTTTTTATTTGATATGTTAGCAGTTGATATTTGGTGTATGTTGAACTGACATGATTGCAAGTGAATGCAGATAACAATGGTTTTTAAAAATTTTAGGATACACTAAAAAATCCTATTTTAGTTAGATATTAAGAGATTCCTGAAATGATATAATTGCATGAATTTATGGAGAACTAATTATGTTGTATGCATGGTTTTAGGGGGAGCTAATTGGAATTAAATTTTTGGGTTGTCATCATCAAAAAGGGGGAGAATGTTGACTTAGTCATATTCCATCCTTATGTTTTGATGATGAATTGTTCATATACTAAATTGGTTTATGGCCTTTCAGGTATCTGATGATAAAGAACATTGGTGGGATATTCAAATGGTTGAAAAGTTTTTCTTAAATTAGGAAACACTGTGTAAGATCAATTGCATAATAATTAATTTTTTATTTAAAGGCTCTAGGACATATCATTGACATTTAGTTTTATATGTCTTAAATGAAAAATAATTTACATCTAATAAGTTTTTCTAAATAAAACATTTAAGATTAGATTAACTATATGTTATCAAGTACAAAAGGTTTTTAAAGCTTTATTTTATAAAACATTACGTGATATTATTGGGTGATATTCTGAATTGTACTTGTCACACGTATGCATGCCTAGTAGCTAAAAGGAAGCTAGCTACACATATTTAGTTATGATATGATGTATACGGTTTACAAGTAATAGTTACCTTGGAACTCTAAATACCTTGAATATTGGGAAGATAAAGGAAGTTTGAAAGACTACTGATGTTACACGCCAAAGATGAAAGAGATAAAGTCAAAGATTGTTCTTAGTGGGTTATCTTTTTATAGAGTCTTTGAATTTTATCCAAAGAGTATAACTCAAAAGGGTGGTCATCTTTACCGTTGTGGGTTTGTCCCATTATCGGTAATGTATTATCTAGCCGATTTTTATGAACTAATAGAAATATGGAATTAACTATAACTTTAACAATTGGGTTATAAAAACATTAAGTCATGTATGGAATGATTATGACTCACAGAATACTATTTGCATTAATTACTGATATTATCGAGCAACTTGATTTAATTGGCGCAATCTTCATCAGCTGGGCAATTATATTTCTGATATCTTTTTAGTTGGTAATTGGTAAGATTTAATTGATTATCTCTCTGTGCTAATTGATCATTGCATTTAGTTGAGCCTTTAACTATTAAATTGATTATTCTTGCATTGATCATATACCTCTATATTTGTATTTAATTTTCTGTTTACACTAGGTGTAGTCTAAAGGTGTTAATCATGGTGGATTAGAAAAAAAGTTTACAAACAGGTTCAAGGAAGCAAAGGTGCTTAAAGAGTGCATAGGTGCATAAGGAGTAAGAGTGCTCAAGAGAAATTAATTATTATTAATTGTTGTAAGAATTTATTTTGTAATCAGTGTTTATTTATAAAGAAATAAATAAAGTGAGTCTCCAATACTAGTTGGTATTAGACGTGGATTAGGCTACTATTATAGAGGGTAGTAGTTGAACCACGTAAAAAATTCTTGGTGTTCATTTAATTATTTGTGTTTAATTTTATTGACAACAAGAATTAAGGTTAATATAATAAGTTAATATATAAAGAAGATTTTCTGAAACTTAAGATATATATTTGATTATTTCAGCATATTAAATTCTAAAGTATTTAAACAGTTCTTTTTAAGGAAACCGAATTAAGTATTTCAGCAAGCTGAAATAAGGAAAAGTTTTGAAGTAAAATAAAAATCGACCATAGTTGTTCGAACACTTATTCAACCCCCCCCCCATTCTAAGTGTGCCTATTTAAATTTCACAACTGCAGCTTATATGGTCACCGATTCTCCCATTTGTATGGGGAGACTAGGTAGTTCCATCCCTTTGGTCTAAGCTGATGAAGTGTGAAGGATTGAAAGTTTAGAGGATGATCCCATTACAATTGACAAGTTTTTTTATTTTTGTAGGGGTGAGACCAACCATGAATGGCTGCCTACGTACTCCCATTGGGAAAGGAAAATCAGGTCTACATAGTTCGAACCTAGTTTGAAAAGGTTCAAAGTTATAGGTGGTAAAGAGGGTGTAGAGATATTTTTTGATTTTTCTGTAGTTAGACCGGACCATAAAACTGGCTACCTACGTACTCCCGTGTATTAGGAGATCAGGTCTGCGTAGTTCGCCCCTAGTGGGACAGACTACAGATGTAACGACCCCAAAATCTATACAATTTAAATTTCAGCTTCGGTCGTTAACCATACATTCAACCTCTAAATAATACATCATTATTCGATGTTAAACTTAATAAAATTTGCGGAATATTAAAAACGTTTATACATTTCATTCTTTTATGCCCTGAATCGCAACCTTTACATTACATCTCTTTGATTCAATCTTATATCATGAATCGTTACAATAAAATGACTATACAAAGTCTTACATCATAACTAAATATCCATGTACATTGGATAACTAAACTTACATTTCAACAACATATTACGTTCAAAATATGAAATACATTTCTCATAAAACATAAGTAATTTTCGTGAATATAGATCTCTATAACTCACATAACATATATCTTTACCTTAAAATCTTGACCTGCAAAAGTGGTTATTTGCAAGAGTGAGCTCGACAGCCCAGCAAAGTCTAACAGTTTTCATGCATCACATAACACATAATAACATGCTCGATATACATCTCATTAAAGTCACATGACATACATGCTTTTAATTCACATAGAAAATATAAAGATTGAGTTCCTTACTCAATCATCATTACTTAGCCAAAACAATGCAGTCATTTATTGACTTTAACATTTCATGATTCAACATGCATAACATATCATGTAATTTAAAACAGTTCATCAAGTCCACGTAGAAAATAGGAACCGAGAAACTTGCCTTGATCGTTGTTTACCAATAACAATTTAACAGCTTACAGCTATCTGCACTTCACGTACCCTACGCAATTATATAATCATACACATCAATTATTAGTCACATAACAACACATAGTAATTGTAATGTAAACTCTACTCTATGTCTCATAATCTTTCCTATTAATAAATACACAATGCTCAACTTATTTGTGTTAACTTTCAAGTTATATCTCACTGTATTTCATATTCGCAGTTCATTCAAGTGCTTAAGTCTTGCTAGGACTACTTATTAGCTTTATATTAAATCCACTCCATATCTTATAATATTCATTTTAATTGAATTGAAACACTTTTTAAGTTCATTAACACTTGGCACGGCGTTTCGACGTTCATTCGTCACACGCCAGATTTGCCTCTCTTGTGTATGCTTACTATGCTTTTATAACTCATCTAATACATCATGTATTAATGTTAAGTATCATTATAATTACTAATATTCATGTTTTATAACTTAGGACATCATCTTTTATGGTCTGGAGCACTACACATGCATATGTGCAAGCCTGACACTCTTCGATTGCCTCTAAAAACACAACAGTCCTAAAGATAACCATCTTGTAGTTATACTCGTCCTCGTTCCGGATCATCTTGAATCACCTTAATCGGAGTTCGTATGAGGAAGTTATGGCTATTTTACTACAGGAGGTCAAAACTATCCAAGTCAGACACTTTTCCGACGCCGGGGCGCGGAACAGTGGCGCTGGGGCGCGAGCTACAGTGCTGGGGCACGAGTTACTGGCCCATTTTGGCGCTGGGCCGCGAACCTTGGTGCCAGGGCGCGCAATTTGGCGCTGGGGCGTGAATTTTGACGCTGGGGCGCCGAAACTCACAAAACCAAACCAGAAAGACAGAGCAAAGCTACTGTCTAATTTATTTTTAACAGCCAATGACATCCAACAACATGTATAACTTCATGAAAATTACACATAAAAGTTAACAATCAACTATATACCAATTATCAACCACTAATCAACACCATCATAAACTAATTATTTGAAAACACTCCTTTTAAAACAAAAGCTCCATTGTTGATATATTTCTTGACACAGCAGTGAACTAAAATTCTACTGGTAGCAAGAAAATTGATTTCTTTGTACTACGTGATTTTACATTCATAACCAAATACCCATTCTCAGTTAAATTTCACAATTAGCATATATTAATTTTTGATAGCTCTACAAATCATATACGTGCATATATACTCACTGTAAAACTAATTTCTTCCTTTAGCCTGTAATTAGCATACAATCATATATATATATATATATATATATATATATATATATATATATATATATATATATATATATATATATATATATATACAGTAACGATCTGGTCCGGGCGCCCGGACACAGCCAAAAATACGAACTTGATTTATCAACCGTGAGATATATCCAACGGTAAAGCCAAGGACACATGCCTTTTGTTTAAAAAAAAGCCGGACAACCTTTTCGGGTCAAACAAAAAATGACAGAATACACCACTTTCCTAATAATCACGACCCAGACCATCTCTCTCCTAATATATCACGACCCAGACCATCTCTCTCCTAATATTCACGACCCAGACCAAAAAGCTTCACTACCATTCTCTTTCGGCGAAAATCTGATACACCTCTCACCGGACAAGGTTGGAAAGCAAGTTCGCCGGACGAATTCGAAAGCAACTTCGCCGAAAGCCAAGGTATTTTCAGTTTTAGTTTCTAATTTGCGCTCTAAATGAATGAAATCTAGGGTTTGTTGGATTCGCCTCCACCCAGATGGGTTCCTTGTGCTCACGGGTTACTTCTCTTCCTGTATCAATTTTGTTTAACAACCTTAGTAATTTTGGTTTAACCTTGTCAAAATTCTGTCATTTTGTTTGCTTAACCCTTTGAAAAGAGTGTTTCAATAACTTATCAATATTTGTTAGAAGAGACTTTAAGCAGGAAACATACTCAACTTGCTAATACAGACTCAACAGACTTCTGAATAAACACAAATTACAAACTTCACAGTCCTTCACAGTTATTCTTTCAATAGTCCTTCACAGTGATGGATTTTTTCTGGCTGCTGGCTTGTTGATTATAAGTTGTATACTTGTTGTGTTTGCAGAATGCAGCATTGTGTAGAAGAGATAAAAATAGTATCATCTGGTAATTTTTCGCAACAACTTTATACTCCGCAAGTTAAAAATGAGTTGATACCGAAAATTGGACAACATTTTCACAACTTAGGCGATGTTCGTGACTTTTATAACAACTATGGTAGAGAAGGTGGATTTGGTACGCGGTTAAATTCTAGTAAGAAGAGTCCTAACGGGGAAATAATTAGAAAAGAATTTGTTTGTTATAAAGAAGGGTTGAGGAGAATTGCGCCCAACAAAACTCAACAGATTGTACGAAAACGGGGCCTAACTAGAGCTGCTTGTGGTGCGAAAGTGGTAGTTGTGAAAGATCGGACCGATGCAGGCGGGTTTGTTATTAGACAATTTGTTGAGGGTCATAACCATCCGCTTACGACCCCAAGAAAAGTACATTTGTTGCACTCTCATCGTGTAGTGACACTTGCCAAAAGAAATTTAACAGAACAACTATCAAAAGCTAATGTGCCAACATGGCAACAAATGAGTATTTTAGAGATGGAAGCTGGAGGTCTTGAAAATGCTGGATGTACAACACGAGATCTTTATAACGTTGAACGAGATAAGAGGAATGCTTTAAAGGGACATGATGCTAATATGTTGTTCGAGTATTTTAAGGATGAGAAAAAAAAGAATCCCGGTTTTACTTTTACATTTGAGCAAGAGGAGGGTGTCATGATTCATTGTTTTTGGGCGGATGCAACATGTAGAAAGTCATACAAAAATTTTGGGGATGTTGTTGTGTTTGATACAACTTACAATACGAACCGCTACAATTTGGTTTTCGCACCTATAGTAGGGGTTAATCACCATGGGCAGACAACTCTTTTAGGGTGTGCATTATTAAGTGGTGAAAAGATTGATGCTTTTGATTGGTTTTTCAAGGAATGGTTGAAAGCGATGCCGGGTTGCCCGCCCAAAATGATCATAACTGATCAAGATCCGGCCATGAGAAATTCAATTCAGTCTATGCTTCCAAATACTTTTCATAGGTATTGCATTTGGCACATTTTGAAAAAGTTTTCTGAAAAGTTAGGTCCAATTCCCTACAAAGAACATTATGGCGAGTTGAGTTGTTGTATTTTGAAATCTGAGAGCCCAGTCGAGTTTGAAAGAAGATGGGTGGAGGTTGTAGGGAAAGCTACATTTGACACGAATGATTGGTTACAGGAGATGTACGAAATCCGCGAGCGTTGGGTTCCGGCATTTTCACGACATATTTTTTCTGCCCACATGACTAGTAGCCAAAGAGTTGAAGGGGCTCATGCCTTTTTCAAGAAGTATGTATCTCCTCAAAACTCAATGTTGGATTTTGTGACGCGGTTTAATAGGGGACTTGCAAAAATTCGACATAATGAACTAGATTTCGATCATAAGGATGTCAATGAAAAGCCACAAACAGTAACGGGCAGGGTAATGGAATACCAGATGAGTGAGTTGTACACACGAACTATTTTTTACAAGTTTCAAGAGCAACTGCTTGAAAGTGGCAAGTATGTGGTAACACGTACATTTAAAGATGACAACAACTGTAAGTACAATGTTCAGAGTGTAAAGGAGGGTGATTCTAATGACCGTAAGCTTTCGTTTGACAAGTCATCAAACTTTGTTAAATGTAGTTGTCAGATGTTTGAGAGTGATGGAATTCCATGTAGGCATATGTTAGCATATTTCACAAAAAAACAGGTTATGGAATTACCTAATCAGTACATCTTGCGGAGATGGACAAAATCTACGAAATGTGGCAGAGTTATGGATGACTTGGGTGGGAGTGGGAGTGAAATATGTGATACTTCTGTGTTACTGAGGCGTAGTAGTCTCTTCCAAATTGCGTCTAATGTTATTGATGAAGTTGCATTAAGTGAAGATAACACAAAAGAGTTGAAAGAATTGTTGTTATCAACTCAAAGGAGGTTTGCCGCCATGAATCATGGATGTGGAAAGGAGTATCAACAAGCCCATTTCTCTTGAGAGCCAACATGATATAAGTCTCAAAGAACCATCTTCGGTAAGGACAAAGGGTTGTGGTAAACGACTCAAGGGAGGAAAAGAGAAGGCTATCAAGAAGGCTAGGAAATGCAATGGATGTAGAATTATTGGAGTGTCGCATGACAAAAGAAATTGTCCAAAACTTGTTGGAGTGTACGATGAGGAGGACGTAGACATTAACGATGATTGTAAGTCTTTGTTTACTTATAATTTTGTCTCCTTATTGCAATTTTGTCTCCATCTTGCTTTTGAATTGATGACATTTTTTTGTTTCAGGATAAGAGTCTTCGTCGCAAGGGCTGCTTTCGTTATTTTATTTGGTGCTTGTTTAGGAATTTGAAAGTTTTATGTATTTTAATTAGTTTCTTTGATGTATGGATCTACGATGTATCAGATTGATGACATTTTATAACAAGTATGTTTGTACTTGAATCCATGATACAACAGAACTCATTGTTTACTCATGGAAATTAATATTTTACCTCTATATTAAACAATTATCCAGTCAATGCCCTAAATTTATTGCATATGTGAATACATTGCTCTGTAGTTTGTATGAGGATATGCTTAGTAAGATTCCCAAGCCTAAGAAATTTGTATGATGATCTACCTCCACATTATCTTTTTGCTTGGAAATATGATATTTAGCGGTTACACTTCTAATTATATGTGTCTGGATGAGGAGAATAGTCGAGATAGAAGCATGTATTTTCTTGTTTTGAGTTTGACAAAAGGAAGAAGCTAATGCAGTTAATTTGCTGGAAAGAATATTTTAGTTCTTTACTCTTAGTTCTTTAATGTGGAATGTTATTCATATGCTTGAACTTTATTAAATTGAATATGATTCTACACAAGGTGACAGTTCTGGTATGGAATATAGGAAAATCTAACATTGACATTGACATTTTCTTTTTTAGCTGAGCAATATGAATTCTAATCTAGGGAGTATGATTAACTTGGTTCAAGTTGGTATGTCCAGAACTCGTTCGGTTGTACTTGAATCCATGATACAACGGGATTCTAAATAATTCTGCTTAATTTCTAAGTTGATGTTCTGTTGTACATATAGTCAAAATGTTTTTAAATGTAGATTGCAAGGCCATTAATATTTGAATGTAACATTTATTGTCTATAGTTCAAGTTAGCATAGCTGGTACACTAAACAGAGCATGTATTCTTATAATAATTGTTCATAAATCCCCTTTATGTGGTAAAAACTGTCATAAACTACCAATTGCAGAATAGCAAATATGTATTAGAAAGAAAAATGTACCAGGTGATAAAAAGAAGATTATATATACCACACACACAGTTCTACATAGGGAATCATATTATATATTTACGTTTGAATCATATGTTGCTAATTTGGTTTACTTAGTAATCCATATATATTGTACACACTTAACATCCACATTTTCAATAAGACAATCATATTAATTCAAGACAGTTAACATAGTACACAATCATTACATATCACTTGACAAGTGCTATAACCGACACTACCAAGGCTAGCCCACAAAAGAACACCAAGATATTAATGATGTGTTTAAGATTTGCCACATTGATTTCAATGACTCCAAGTCGAGCATCATCATTGCTGCGCAGCTGCACGTGTGCTTCATTAGCGGAGTTGGTTTCGCCATACCCAATTGGATTGCACCAGTCCCAAAACTTACATTTTCCTTTGTCCTTTTCCCTTGGACAGTCATAGTAGAGCTTTTCAGGATTCTTCTCTGATTCAGATATTCTCACAGCAGCTCTCAGGCGACAATAACACATCTTGTTTCTAAATCAGATATCATGAGTTTGAATACTCATATTGCTTGACGTAGACATGCCTTTGTTGAACCTTATCTGCCAAATCCAATGGATTATTAATTAAATAGTGTAGTGGAGTAGTAGTATTATTGTTGATAAAATTCACCAAATCCAATGAGAACAACAGCAAAATAGGTATGTAGAATTTTGCAAATAATAACCCCATAAAATTAGTTACTGGTATAATTTAACACTCAAAACAACTTTCAAACGACCAAATCAAACCATAAATTAGAGTGATTGGAAAAGCTAAACACAGTTGTGTAGATAAGATGCAGAATATCTCCAATCAAACCATAAAAGCAGAACGATCAATGGTTCCAACATACAAACTACAAATGCATCACGTGGTGGTTCAACCTTTCATATTAACTCCACAAAAGGATATTTATACAAAAATAAATCAAACAAGATAGAAAAACATTATTATTATTATTAAATTTCATTTCCATCCCTGCAAACAATAATTGTTGTTTCCATCCCTGCAAACGATAATTATAGATAGAATGTTGCATTGCAGATGTATAATTTCTGAAGTATTAATCTGTGAAGGGAACACATGAATTTATCATGCCTTTGTAAATGGCAGGAAAAGTAAAGGAGTAAAGGCAACAAAATAGACAGACAGAGAGAGACAGAGCAAGGAACCCATCTGGGTGGAGGCGAATCTAACAAACCCTAGATTTCATTCATTTAGAGCGAAAATTAGAAACTCAAACTGAAAATACCTTGGCTTTCGGCGAAGTTGCTTTCGAATTCGTCTGGCAAACTTGCTTTCCAACCTTGTCCGGCGAGAGGTGTATCAGAAATTCGCCGAAAAAGAATGGTAGTGAAGCTTTTTGGTCTGGGTCGTGAATATTAGGAGAGAGATGGTCTGGGTTGTGATATATTAGGAGAGAGATGGTCTGGGTCGTGATTATTAGGAAAGTGGTGTATTCTGTCATTTTTTGTTTGACCCGAAAAGGTTGTCCGGCTTTTTTTTAAACAAAAGGCATGTGTCCTTGGCTTTACCGTTGGATATATCTCACGGTTGATAAATCAAGTTCGTATTTTTGGCTGTGTCCGGGCGCCCGGACCAGATCGTTACTGTATATATATATATATATACATATGCACATGCTAGTGATAACAATTAAAATTACACATATTATCACAATTCTCTAACTAATTGTACAAGCATTGTTTTTCAAGAGATTTTTGGTAACATTCTGATACACCGTGATTTTTAAGAAAATCGAAACCTACTACTTCATACTGTAAAACATATATGATAAGGTTTATAGAACATACCTTTATTTTGTTCAAACGACACTTGCAAATCACTAACAAAAGTTGAAGAATCCAAAGACCTGTCTTTCTCTTGTTTCTCTCTTTCAGACTCTCCCTTTTCTTACTTAGGCTTATGTTTAGACAAATGCGTAAACTAAAAATCAAATGATAATCTATGCGTACTATAAAATTGATATGCCAACGTAAATAAAAGAAACGCATGTGGTCATTATAATACTACTAAATACTATCAGTTACCAAAAACATATAACTTATATAACGTATAACTTATAAATATAAATATATTTTATTTATATATTTATTTTATTTTATTAATAATTTAAATTCAAAAGAAACCCAAAAGCCATAAGGCTTCGTTTGGCAACCCATTTAAAAATTAAGGAATTAATATCCTTAAACTTTGTTTGGATTAAACTAAATTAAACTCCTTTAATTTATTTTAATAACTCCTTATAATATAGTTATTTGTCACACTTCTAATTAATTAAGTTTTCATACTTAATTTAATTAATTCTAACAACAATTCATTACATAATATAAAAATTTATTTTATCATTATAAACTCTCTAACTTAATTATTAAATTAAATTAGATTACTATTTCAAAATAATTACTTTCCTTAACTCATTAATTATTTATTAAACAAATAAATAATCAAATCACATCAAATCAATTAAACAAATACTTATTCAACGTTAAACACAACCATTAAAAATTTATATAATTCAATAAATATTTAAATATTATAATTAAAAATCTGGATTGTTACATCATTCCCTCCTTACAAGGATTCTGTCTTCAGAATCACAACTCAAACCACTCATTCGTTACAATCTTCCCTACTTACAAAGATTCTGTTCCCAGAATCGAAGACACAAATTAAACAAATAACTCAGAGAAATCTTTCATCATTTTATCTAAATATAGATTTTATATTTCCTACTACATTCATTACCTAACAAATTCTAGGTTTCATTTCATAACTTTCATTTGAACTCAATTATATTTTGAGTATTATATATCTTTTAACCCATTCATTTCCTTTTCTAAGGATCGTTATCATAAACACTCGGGAATCGCTATCATAAACACTCGGGATATTACATTCACCCTTTCTTCTAAGAATTTCGTCCTCGAAATTTTACTTATTAATTTTTATTCATTCATTCTATCAAAGTAGATTTTACATCACTACTTCATTCATTTAGTGGTTTCTATAACCACTTTCTTTCCACAAAGATCATTTTACAATTATTAATTTTTCTATTAAAAGTTTCACATTATTCTTTGATAATTCATATCCTTCTCACTTCAAAATCTCTTTTCTCACTTATTCAATATACTCATCATTCAGTGTCGCATTATACGACTTACTTCTTTCTAAGGAATATTTTTCTTTTTCACTTCCATTTTGCAGAATAATAAGAATCTTAAACAATTGTTCAATAATTGGGAAGTAGTATGAATAACTCAGGAATATAAAAGATTCTAAATCATGCTGAGGGTCACAAGACCATGAACTCTATTCTCTAGGTTTAATAGTGTTTCACCCCCGGTTCTTCACACTTTAAACCCTCTTTGGCAGAATGTTTATCAATCACAAAGACTGAAAACACCCTCCGTAAGTACTCTAGGTGATTAACTTATTGTACATGTATTGTGCACAAACATTTCAGCGCAAAGTATAAACTAAGCGTAACCTCTAATAAAAGAGTTGTTCATCTCAGAATTTAGAGTGCAAGCATTCAACTGAGGGTCTAATGACCATGAACCTTGTCCTCAGTTATAAGTAATCTTTCAACTTTAACTTTTATAGTCATACGACTATAATGACTTCAAGGTACTTAAGGGATCAATCCTTCGTACATGTATTGTGCACAAATATTTCAGCGCAAAGTATAAACTAAGCGTAACCCCTAATAATAGGGTTGTTCATCTCAGCTTTTCAACATCTGAATCCGCACCAAAACAATTTGGTTTGGCATAACTACTCAAGAAACTCTTGAATTTCATGAACATCTTTCAATATTTGTCTAGCTGAATTAAATAGCATAGACCTCTATAATAACTAAGACATTAACCGAAATATACATATTCATACATACATATGTATTCTCATATCTTAAAGAAATCTCAAAAATCTTTTTATGACGTCATGATACCGTAATGTATTTACATTCCGTTGAGGATTCCGTCATTTGGTGACTTTATCATACTATATCATACCATAGTGGGCTGACGATCCTTAGATCACATCCAACACTAGGTAATACTGCATTGATGACTCCATCGTTTTTATCATCTTTGCACCAGGTTACATGATGCATTAATGATACAAAATACATTTTGATATATTGTAAATCATTTTTGTCTAGCCGAAGTAATTAGCATAGACATACGAATAACGGTATTATTGTTAAAACTCATTAGTTCCATCATTTGATCCAATGTTTTTCAAGAAAATAAAAGTGTAAACATCAGCACGAAGTCAATAAATTTCGAAAGTCTAGCATAGCTAGTAGATTTAGAATACATATGCTTCCACCATCAACTCCACTTTCTATAATAATCCATTGCTTAATAGGTCTATCTATTCCTATCATCCTCAATACTCTATTCACACTTAATTATACCCTAGTTCATCAAACTTACCACACGTTATGAGTTCAGGAACTTGCCACAATCATATGAGTTTAAGAACTTATCCTAGTCAGACTATAGGCGTCCATTCGCTGAGGGGTTCAAAAATATACCATATAATTACGAGTCACGAACCTACCATAAGTATGAGTTTTAAGAACTTGCACTTAACCTTATAATATTCTCTAACTATACTCTACCTATCTGTTATACACATGAGAAAAGAATCACCTTCTCAACAGACATATAGCAAATAGCGCGACACAAACATTCCAATTATTATCAATGTGATAAATTGAGTACAAACACAAAACCCTCGCCTATACAAAGGTTTGTACAACTCAGCCACCACCTGAGTCCTCAATTGAAATCCCACATAACTCTATCTTACTCTTAACTTGCTCCTTGCTCGATATGAATTCCTCGTATCACATCATCTATAACTGCTCATGAGTTATCTCGTACTATTTTATAGTACACCATCTTCATAGCATTAAGCTATAATCATTCAAACATTGCATACCATCTTTCTTTTATAACTTAAACAGATCACGTCGTGACCTTATTCTATAATCATCTCTCTTAAAATTCTTTTGTTAACTCGTGATCGTTTTATTTTACGATCCTCATTCTTTCTCTTTTTCATCATTTACGACATTATTCGTTATCTTGGCTCTTGTAGTTAGGAAACTCCCATTTCTTATCTTTATATCTCTTCAAGATTCTTCTTTGAATCTTCTTGTTTATATAACAATTCTTACTTTAAGAATTCCTAACTTTAGTTACATCGCTCAAAATTTCATTCGAGTTCTACACTTTCATCATACGTGTCCAATTCTACACTTGGTACACATCGAGTCTCTAACAGTTTCAATATGGTACGCTGAGTGGTTTCCCACAAACAACCAACAAACTAGGTTCCGAGTTGCTAGTTCGTATATACCTCCGCTCCATGAAGGAATCGTTTAGCCACAGATACCATACATCAACTATTAAAGAGTACAATTGTACCACACTTAGACATAACTCTCTATTCATAACTTCTTTATCATTCTCTTTTTATAGACATTGTCTATTTATTATCACCTTACATCCTTATTATTGGAGTTGAGTAACCCCACATTTATATTCCTTGTAACTCTGCGAGATTCTTCTTTGAATCATTTCACGCAAGTTTTAATCCCTTATTGTTCAAACTCTATTTGAGCTTATTCGTTCATTATCTTCACCTCTCATCTCTAAGGTTATAGCCTATGGTACTCCTACCCAAGGTTTATAACCTACAGCTCTGATACCAACTGTAACGACCCCAAAATCTATACAATTTAAATTTCGACTTCGGTGGTTAACCATACATTCAACCTCTAAATAATACATCATTATTCGATATTAAACTTAATAAAATTTGTGGAATATTTAAAACATTAATACATTTCATTCTTTCATGCCCTGAATCGCAACCTTTACATTACATCTCTTTGATTCAATCTTATATCATGAATCGTTACAACAAAATGACTATACAAAGTCTTACATCATAACTAAATATCCATGTACATTGGATAACTCAACTTACATTTCAACAACATGTTACGTTCTAAATATGAAATACATTTCTCATAAAACATAAGTAATTTTCGTGAATATAGATATCTATAACTCACATAACATGTATCTTTACCTTAAAATCTTGACCTGCAAAAGTGGTTATTTGCAAGAGTGAGCTTGACAGCCCAGCAAAGTCTAACAGTTTTCATGCATCACATAACACATAATAACATGCTCGATATACATCTCATTAAAGTCACATGGCATATATGCTTTTAAATTCACATAACAAATATAAAGATTGAGTTCCTTACTCAATCATCATTACTTAGCCAAAACAATTCAGTCATAGGAACCGAAAAACTTGCCTTGATCGTTGTTTACCAATAACAATTTAACAGCTTACAGCTATCTGCACTTCACGTGCCCTGCGCAATTATATAATCATACACATCAAATATTAGTCACATAACAACACATAGTAATTGTAAAGTAAACTCTACTCTATGTCTCATAATCTTTCCTATTAATAAATACACAATGATCAACTTAATTGTGTTAACTTTCAACTTATATCTCACTGTATTTCATATTTGTAGTTCATTCAAATGCTTAAGTCTTGCTAGGACTACTTATTAGCTTTATATTAAATCCACTCTATATCTTATAATATTCATTTCAATTGAATTGAAACACTTTTTAAGTTCATTAACACTTGGCACGGCGTTTCGACGTTCATTCGTCACACGCCAGATTTACCTCTCTTGTGTATGCTTACTATGCTTCTATAACTTATCTAATATATCATGTATTAATGTTAAGCATCATTATTATTACTAATATTCATGTTTTATAACTTAGGACATCATCTTTTATGGTCTGGAGCACTATACATGCATATGTGCATGCCCGACACCTTCCGATTGCCTCCGAAAACACAAAAGTCCTAAAGATAACCATTTTGACCCATCCGACTGACCTCAGCTTGGAAAACTTAAAGAACAAAAGTTGTAGTTATACTCGTCCTCGTTCCGGATCATCTTGAATCGCCTTAATCAGAGTTCGTATGAGGAAGTTATGACTATTTTACTACAGGAGGTCAAAACTGTCCAAGTCAAACACTTTTCCGGCTCCGGGGCGCAGAACATTGGCACTGGGGCGCGAGCTACAGCACTGGGGCGCGAGCTACAGCGCTGGGGTGCGAGTTACTAGCCCATTTTGGCGCTGGGGCGTGAACCTTGGCGCCAGGGCGCCAAATTTGGCGCTAGGGTGTGAATTTTGACGCTGGGGCGCCGAAACTCACAGAACCAAACCAGAAAGACAGAGCAAATCTACTGTCTAATTTATTTTTAACAGCCAATGACATCCAACAACATGTATAACTTCATGAAAATTACACATAAAAGTTAACAATCAACTATATATTAATTATCAACCACTAATCAACACCATCATAAACTAATTATTTGAAAACACTCCTTTTAAAACAAAAACTCCATTGTTGATATATTTCTTGACACAGCAGTGAACTAAAATTCAACTGGTAGCAAGAAAATTGATTTCTTTGTACTACGTGATTTTACATTCATAACCAAATACCCATTCTCAGTTAAATTTCACAATTTCACAATTAGCGTATATTAATTTTTGATATCTTTACAAATCATATACGTGCATATATACTCACTGTAAAACTAACTTCTTCCTTTAGCCTATAATTAGCATACAATCATATATATATATATATATATATATATATATATATATATATATATATATATACACACACACACATGCTAGTGATAACAATTAAAATTACATATATTATCACAATTAGCTAACTAATTATACAAGCATGGTTTTTCAAGAGATTTTTGGTAACATTCTGATACACCGTGATTTTTAAGAAAATCGAAACCTACAACTTCATACTGTAAAACATATATGATAAGGTTTATAGAACATACCTTTATTTTGTTCAAACGACACTTGCAAATCACTAACAAAAGTTGAAGAATCCAAAGACCTGTCTTTCTCTTGTTTCTCTCTTTCAGACTCTCCCTTTTCTTACTTAGGCTTAGGTTTAGACAAATGCGTAAACTAAAAATCAAATGATAATCTATGCGTACTCTAAAACTAATAAGCCAACGTAAATAAAAGAAACACATGTGGTCATTATAATACTACTAAATACTATCAGTTACCAAAAACATATAACTTATATAACGTATAACTTCTAAATATAAATATATTTTATTTATATATTTGTTTTATTTTATTAATAATTTAAATTCAAAAGAAACCCAAAAGCCATAATGCTTCGTTTGGCAACCCATTTAAAAATTAAAGAATTAATATCCTTAATCTTTGTTTGGATAAAACTAAATTAAACTCCTTTAATTTATTTTAATAAGTCCTTATAATATAGTTATTTGTCACACTTCTAATTAATTAAGTTTTCATACTTAATTTAATTAATTCTAACAACAATTCATTACATAATATAATAATTTATTTTATCATTAGAAACTCTCTAACTTAATTATTAAATTAAATTAGATTACTATTTCAAAATAATTACTTTCCTTAACTCATTAATTATTTATTAAACAAATAAATAATCAAATCACATTAAATCAATTAAACAAATACTTATTCAACGATAAACACAACCATTAAATATTTATATAATTCAATAAATATTTAAATATTATAATTAAAAATCTGGATTGTTACATCATTCCCTCCTTACAAGGATTCTGTCCTCAGAATCACAACTCAAGCCACTCATTCGTTACAATCTTCAATACTTACAAAGATTCTGTCCCCATAATCGAAGACACAAATTAAACCAATAACTCAGAGAAATCTTTCATCATTTTATCTAAATATAGATTTTATATTTCATACTACATTCATTACCTAACAAATTCTAGGTTTCATTTCATAACTTTCGTTTGAACTCAATTATATTTTGAGTATTATATATCTTTTAACCCATTCATTTCCTTTTCTAAGGATCGTTATCATAAACACTCGAGAATCGCTATCATAAATACTCGGGATATTACATTCACCCTTTCTTCTAAGAATTTCGTCCTCGAAATTTTTTTTATTAATTTTTATTCATTCATTCTATCAAAGTAGATTTTACATCACTACTTCATTCATTCATTGGTTTCTATAACCACTTTCTTTCCACAAAGATCATTTTATAATTATTAACTTTTCTATTAAAAGTTTCACATTATTCTTTGATAATTCATATCCTTCTCACTTCAAAATCTCTTTTCTCACTTATTCAACATACTCATCATTCAGTGTCGCATTATACGACTTACTTCTTTTTAAGGAATATTTTTTTTTTCACTTCCATCTTGCAGAATAAAAAGAATCTTCCACAATTGTTCAATAATTGGGAAGTAGTATGAATAACTCAAGAATATAAAAGATTCTAAATCATGCTGAGGGTCACAAGACCATGAATTCTATTCTCTAGGTTTAATAGTGCTTCACCCCCGGTTCTTCACACTTTAAACCCTCTTTGGCAGAATGTTTATCAATCACAAAGACTGAAAACACCCTCCGTAAGTACTCTAGGTGATTAACTTATTGTACATGTATTGTGCACAAACATTTCAACGCAAAGTATAAACTAAGCGTAACCTCTAATAAAAGAGTTGTTCATCTCAGAATTTAGAGTGCAAGTATTCAACTGAGGGTCTAATGACCACGAACCTTGTCAACAGTTATAAGTAATCTTTCAACTTTAACTTTTATAGTCATACGACTATAATAACTTCAAGGTACTTAGGGGATCAATCCTTCGTACATGTATTGTGCACAAACATTTCAGCGCAAAGTATAAACTAAGCGTAACCCCTAATAATAGGGTTGTTCATCTCAGCTTTTCAACATCTGAATCCGCACCAAAACAATTTGGTTTGGCATAACTACTCAAGAAACTCTTGAATTTCATGAACATCTTTCAATATTTGTCTAGCTGAATTAAATAGCATAGACCTCTATAATAACTCGAAAATTAACCGAAATATACATATACTTACATACATATGTATTCTCATATCTTAAAGAAATCTCAAAAATCTTTTTATGACGTCATGATACCGCACTGTATTTACAGTCCGTTGAGGATTCCGTCATTTGGTGACTTTATCATACTACATCATACCATAGTGGGCTGACGATCCTTAGATCACATCCAACACTAGGTAATACTGCATTGATGACTCCATCGTTTTTATCATCTTTGCACCAGGTTACATGATGCATTAATGATATAAAATACATTTTGATATATTACAAATCATTTTTGTCTAGCCGAAGTAATTAGCATAGACATATGAAAAACAGTATTGTTGTTAAAACTCATTGGTTCCATCATGTGATCCAATGTTTTTCAAGAAAATAAAAGTGTAAACATCAGCACGAAGTCAATAAATTTCGAAAGTCTAGCATAGCTAGTAGATTTAGTGTGACGAACAAGAAATTTGTAATTTAATTTTAATATTTATTGAATTAAATAAATATTTTCGACGATTTAATTATTAGATTTAATAATTAATTGATGCAATTGTGGTAGATTAATTTAATTATATGCGTTGCAATTATTAAATTAATGTAGAGAAATTTTATTATTCGAAGTATGTGATTATGTGAGCTTATTGTATTAAAAGAAATATTTAATAAGCTATGTTATTTTAATTAATTTAATTATTAATTAGAGAATTAATAAATTGACATTATTTATTAATGAGATAATTGAATATATGATTATGTGAATTTATGAGTAATTATTATATTTTATTTAAAGTAAATTAAATAAAATATGGGATTTATTTTATAAAGATGGTGACATTATTGAACTATATGATAAAAGTTTTATTAAAATAAAGAGCTTTGAGTTATTTTCTTGCTAAGCCAAACATGGCACTAAGGGAGGTTATGGGCAGTTAACCATGACTAGGTTAACTGACCATAATATGCCAGTTCTTATATCGACGTCTTCTTCTTTTCTAATTTTTTCTCTGTGTCTAAAATTGATCAGAGAGAGTTCAGAGAGAAAGTGAGAATTTGTGAGAGATATTATAAGTATTTAATTAACAGGTACTTGTAGAAAGCTTTCATTAACCATCTCCTAACCTATACTTTGGGTAATTCTCCCAAACCCAATTTCTATATTTACGTCTTTTAGTTTTTATAAATTGGCTTTCAAAACTTTTGTTAATATCTGTGATTTGGGAATTGTACTATTATATGGATTTATGTGATAGTAAGAATAGCATAACATGTTTTATATATATATATATATATATATATATATATATATATATATATACATGATTTCATATCATCAAGTTCATGAAAGTATGTCGTACGTATGTTTTTCAAAATAAACAGAGTACGTGATATGGCCATATGGCCATATATGTGATAATTGATGTATTGATTATATATTATCCCTAAATTTTACACCCTTATATTATTGAGCATGTTAATACGAAGTGATCAAGCTTTAAACGAACGGATTTGGCCTTATAACGAATCCGTAGTGTTAAATTATAAGTTTTGTTCAAAATCCTTAAGAACTTCAAGAACAGTCTAAATTTTTAATAATTTAAATATGTGATTATATGTTTTAATAGGTTAAAATCACTTTATAGATGTTGTATTATGATTATGCATGAATTATAACATGTGGGTATATGTGATTTGGTGAAATTAGTGTTAAAAATGTGTTGATTTCGCTGAACTTTGTGTTCTTCACGAACTGAGATTCAGTTTCTGGGGTCTCGCGCCGCGACGCCAGCTCTAGAACTGATTTCTCGCGCCGCAGCGCCACAGCGCTCGCAGCGCCAAGACTCGAGCCACGACGCCACAGCGCCGCAGCGCCAAGGGCCCAGCCACAGCGCCACCGCGCCGCAGCGCGACTCCTTAGCACATTAGTGGCGCCGCAGCGCCACTCTCCAGAAAATGTCAGAAATATATTTTTTTAAAATGTTAAAGTCTAACAAGTGTTAGTGGATTGATGTAATGAACATGTAATCATGTTAGAGGTATTATGAGATGATAAAATAGTTGTTTAACATGTAATAAAATATTATATGTGAATTGAATTATTAAATACATAATTGGTTTGATAATTTATGAAGTATAAATTATGTGACAACGTGATAATTTGACTAAGTTTAGTCAATAATTAAAGTAGACAACGAGAATGAGCTCATGTTGATTAATTATTAATTAACAAGTATTGTGTATATGAACGGTATGTAGGATTTAATTCAAAGAACGTGCTTAGTTAAAGTGTAGTCTACACACGAGGCAAGTATCCTATCCCTAACTCCATTCTATTGAGCAAGTTTATTTAAACTTAAACGTTACTTTTATGTTGAGCAAGTTTCTTAACCCTACTTTTTAATATCTTTCAAGATTATTAATTACCTTGAATAAGTTATCATTTCTATTATTCAAGTTCAAGTATGATATTACAGATTATTTATATTGTCAAAGCATGATTCAGTTATACAATAATTGTTCTATTGTATACGTTTGAGATTATTATTCAAATTGAATATCATTATTGTTGAACCTTATTAGACTAGTGAACCTTATTGATTCAACTAGTCCATAGTTGATGAGCGTTCTAAATTTCAGAACCCTTGATGAATTTATCCAAACCAAACTTCCTTTGGTGCGGACTCGAATGTCAAACTGAGATGAAGAACCCTGTATAGGGGATTATTTACGCTTTAGCGCTAAGATATTGTGCACAGTATGGTACTAAGGGCTGATCCCCCTAAGTACGAGAAGAAGGTCCATAGTCTTATGACTGTTAAAGGTTTCAAGTATATTTCTTGTTAACCTAGGACATAGTTCAAGGTCTTATGACCCTCAGTATTCTTTTGATTCATGTTATTTATTCTCGATTTAAAAGTTGAGCTTTTATTCAGATGTCTTTGATTTATTCGCATGTTATTATAATGTTATTTCATTATTATACTTGTGGGCATTTGTGCTCACTCTTGCTTAATAATAACATTGCAGTTAAGAATGAGAGAAGCGATGAACCTTCCACTAGTAAGGGCAAGGGCAAAGTTAGCAAATGATGAAGACCTGTTATTTATTAACTGATGTATTTGTTTAAGACTTGAGTTATGTTGATGATAAGACTTATTTGTTTAGAATTCCGCACAGATGTTTTAAGGTTAGAGTAACCTGGGATTTATTTATGATTCAGTTGATGTAACCCTTAAGGGAAGAGATTTTATTATGATTTCTATCTATTGTATGATTTGATATTATTTATGGGTAGATAGATAGATGATGCTTGTACAGTGAACACCAAATCCCGTGGAATCGAAGTACCCGGATTTGGGGGTGTCACAGGTTGGTATCAGAGCTGTAGGTTATGAACCTTAGGTGGGGGAACAACCTTAGGTAGTAACCTTATAGAAAGAAGATAGTAAAGGAAAACTCTTATCGAGTTCTAAGAAATGAATTTTTGTAATTCATTGAATATAATAAAATACATTATGTGTTTATGTGTTAAGTATGCATTAGATAGTACGACTTAGTAATTAAAAACTTAAAATTTTATTGTCAGGATGACGAATGTTGGAGAAGCTAGTCAAGCTGGGGAGGAAGAACCCCGATTACCTATAGTACCTACAGAGGAGGAGACCCGAGACATACATGTTGTTAGGGAACAGTTAGTTCAGAGGGTTTCATATCCATTGATCACCGTTGTTGGTCAGGAGCATGAACCTGAGATTGATCCTGAGGAGGGTCCTGAGGAGGAGTTTGATGAGGAGGAAGAAGAAGAGGAGCTACCACGGTACACTGTTGATGCTGAGATGTATGACACACTATATGATCGTAACGTGGAGTTACAAGATGTGGTTCAGGAATTGACTGAGCGAGCGACTGTTCAGCAGTCTACTTTAGAGGAGAAGGATAGAGAGATTGTGACCCTTCATACACGTTTGGGAAACGTGGAGTGGGATCTGGTTTATGAGAAGGGTCAAACTGAAGATAAGACTGAGGAGATAGAGAAGCTGAAGAGGAACTGAAAGAAACCTCCAGAAGACTGAAAATAGCAGAGGAAGGATGGGTAAGAGAATCACATCGAGCTGATCGTGCAGAAAATGATAGTCGTGCAAAGAAGGCAAAGCTTGAAGACACGTACGCCACACTTAATCATGCGATGGATGAGGTTCAAGAGCGAGTGTTAAGGTACCCCATCCAGTTTGAAGGACTTCCATCGTATATGTTGGATCGCAGGATGATGTCTCGTATCATGAATGAGGAGCATGGCAAGGCTATTGAGCACCTTGGAAGACAGGAATAGAATCTGTTTATTTATGTGAAAGACTTATATAGTTTTATATAAATTCCGATGTGTTTATGAACTAAGGAATATGTTAATATTTGAATGTTTTAAATCCTGTGGATTCTTTATTCCAGGATAGATGATGTAAATAGCAGTATGCTATAGTTTAATGTTAAAACTTTTTATTTGAATGAAAAGATATCAAGTTGTTTGAGATGATGTGTTAAGTGATATGTTAAATTATTGAGTAATGTCTTAACTATGTAGAGAAATAAATAAAGTTCTAATAAACGTTTACTTAACAGAAAAATGCCGCCAAGGAGAAGACAACAACGTCAACCGGATCAAGAAGGGTCAACCAATAATAACAATAATGCTAACGTTAATCCAGTTCAACTGCTAGTTAATTTACTAACTGGAGTCATGAATAACCAACCGCAAGCTCCACCTAGCACAACGTTTAAAGATTTTAAGGCAGTGGAACCGCCAGAGTTCAAAGGTTCCAGAAACCCGATCGAGGCTCAAACGTGGGTAATGGAAATGGAGAAGGTTTTTGACGTTGCTAGGGTTCGAGAAGATCAGAAGACCGTTTTTGTGACATTTATGCTGAAGTCTGAGGCTAGCTACTGGTGGCAGGAAAACAAGATGCGAGGAGGTGAAGGTGTAATTACTTGGGAGAGATTCAAAGAGATGTTTTTCGAAATGTATTTCCCAGCTAGTTCGCAGAATCAGATGGAGGTGCAATTTCTGGAACTGAAACAGGGAAACATGAGTGTGCCTGAATACGCGGCTAAATTCGATGAGTTGGCAAGGTTTGCCCCGTATCAAGTACACACTGACGAGAGGAAAGCCATGCGATTCGAACAAGGACTGAAGCCTTGGGTATACAGTAAGGTATCAATGTTTCAACTTAACACGTTTGTGGGAGTTTTGGAAAAGGCCATTCTCGCGGAAGGAGGAAGTGATGCAGTGACTAAGTATAACCAAGAACAGAAAAAGAAAAAGAGTGAGAATGAAGGTAATAACAAGACTGGTAGAAGTAATACTGGGAATAATAATAATCAGAAGAGGAAGTGGACGGATAACTCGACAGCTGGAAGTCAACACGGAGGGCAGAAAAAGAAGATAGAAGCATGTCCGACTTGCGGCAAGGCACATCTAAGAGTTTGTTTGAAGGGAAAGAGAGTGTGCTACAATTGTGGTCAAGAAGGCCACATAGCACCAAATTGTCCAAACCCAAAGAAGGGTGCTTGTTTCAACTGTAGTTCGAAAGATCATTTAGCAAGAGACTGTCCCAAGAAGGGATCGGGAGGATCAGGACAAGGAGGAAACCGGGGAAATAGCAGTGGAAATACCTTAACCATCACCGGACCACCTGCAACAAATAGACCAACCGCCAGAACTTTCAATATGACGGTGCAGGATACAATCCAGTCTTGTGATGTGGTGTCTGCTATCATTCCGATCAATGAAATTAATGCTTACGTTTTATTTAATTCGGGTGCTACTTGTTCCTTTATATCCGATGACTTTGCTAATAGTTTAGATTTGCTTAAGGATGAATTGGAATATCCCATGATTATAAAAATTGCGAATAGAGAGATAATTCCTGTTAAGCATGTGTATAAGAATTGTAGAGTGGATATTAAGGGTAATATCATGAACGTAGATCTTATCCCTATTCGATTGGGGGAATTCGACGTTATATTGGGTATGGATTGGCTATCCAATTATGGGGCTGTAATTGACTGCCAAAAGAAGCGTATTAACCTTATGACTCCGTCAAAGGTTGTGTTTTATGGTAGCAAGTTGCCTAGACAAGCGAGTTGTCTGACGATGTTGCAGGCCAGGAAGTTATTAAGACAAGGCTGTGTAGGATATTTAGCTTACATAGTCGACAGTCGAAAAGAGAACCCGAAGGTAGAGGAGATACCGATTGTGAGGGACTTCGTCGATGTATTTCCAGACGATTTGCCAGGACTTCCTCCAGATAGAGAAGTAGACTTTGTGATTGATTTGGCGCCCGGAACTGTTCCAATATCGAAGGCACCATACCGAATGGCGCCAGTAGAGATGAAGGAATTAATGGTACAACTACAAGAATTGTTGGACAAAAAGTACATTCAACCGAGCGTATCGCCGTGGGGAGCGCCGGTGTTGTTCGTGAAAAAGAAGGACGGATCGATGAGGCTCTGCATTGACTACAGAGAATTAAATAAGGTCACGATTAAGAACAAATATCCATTACCGAGGATCGATGATCTGTTTGATCAATTGAAGGGAGCAAAATACTTTTCCAAGATTGACTTGAGGAGTGGTTATCACCAACTGAAGGTGAGGCCAGAGGATGTACCGAAGACAGCGTTCCGAACGCGATATGGTCATTATGAGTTTTTAGTAATGTCGTTTGGTCTTACGAATGCTCCTGCAGCATTTATGGGACTAATGAATGGTGTATTCAAGCCGTTTTTGGACAAATTCGTGGTGGTATTTATAGATGACATTTTGGTATATTTCAAAACCAAAGAGGAACATGAAGAACACTTGAGGTTAACGTTGGAAGTATTGAGAAGGGAGAAGTTGTATGCTAAATTTTCGAAATGTGAATTCTGGATCGAGATAGTACAATTTTTTGGTCACGTAATCGATAAAGATGGAATTTCGGTAGATCCATCCAAAGTAGAAGCTGTGATTAACTGGGATCAGCCGAGAACGCCGTCAGAAGTAAGAAGTTTTCTTGGATTAGCAGGATATTATAGAAGATTCATACAAGATTTTTCTAAGATCACAACTCCGTTAACGAATTTAACTCAAAAAGTTGTGAAATTTGTTTAGAGGAAGAAGTGTGAGGAGAGTTTTCAAGAATTAAAGAAGAGGTTGAGTACAGCGCCTGTGTTATCTCTTATGGATGATACAGGAAATTTTGTTGTTTTTAGCGATGCATCGCATAAAGGACTTGGCTGTGTGCTAATGCAAAATGGTAAAGTCATTGCGTATGCATCACGGCAGTTGAAGGATTACGAGAAGGGTTACCCAACCCATGATTTGGAGTTAGCTGCAGTTGTTTTTGCTTTGAAAACTTGGAGGCACTATCTATACGGGGAGAAGTGTGAAATGTATACATACCACAAGAGTCTGAAATGTATTTTGCCACAGAAAGATTTGAATATGCGTCAAAGAAGATGGTTGGAATTAATCAAGGATTATGACTGTGAGATTTTATACCATCCGGGTAAGGCTAATGTGGTCGCCGACGCCTTAAGTAGAAAGGGTCGTGAGAAATTGATGATGTTGACTGCTCAGCAGGAGCTAATTGCAGATATGGAGAAACTGGAGTTAGAAGTGAAGTATCCTATGGAGATTGATGAGAAGCTATTTTAGATGCAATCTGGTACAACTCTATTAGATAGAGTGAAGGAAGCTCAGCTTCAGGATGATGAATGCAAAAAGGTAACATCGAAGATATCTGAAGGAACCGAACCAAGATTTAAGATGGATAAGGAAGGAATATTGAGATTTGAAAGCAGAATTTGGGTTTCGCCAGTACAAGAAATTAAGGAAGAAATTTTGAGTGAGGCTCATAGTTCAAGATATTCGATTCACCCTGGTAGTACAAAAATGTACCAAAATCTTCAACAACATTTCTGGTGGCCGAAGTTGAAACGTGATGTTGCAGAATGTGTTGCCAAATGCCTGACATGTCAGAAAGTTAAAGCCGAACATCAGAGACCGAGTGGATTGCTACAACCGTTGGAGATCCCAGAATGGAAATGGGAACATATTACGATGGACTTCGTGGTTGGCCTTCCGACGACTCAGAAAGGCTACGACGCAGTATGGGTTATCGTTGACCGACTGACGAAATCCGCGCACTTCCTTCCTATCAAAATCAGATTTAACTTAGATCAGTTGACAAGATTATATGTGAAAGAGATTGTTTCGAGGCACAGAGTGCCGGTGTCTATTGTTTCCGATAGGGATCCGCGCTTCACATCAAATTTCTGGAAACGTCTTCAGGAATGCATGGGTACACAACTGTGAATGAGTACAGCTTACCACCCTCAAACAGACGGGCAGAGCGAACGAACGATTCAAACACTGGAAGATATGTTACGAGCCTGTGTAATGGACTTCAAAGAAAATTGGGATGATCACCTACCGTTGGTAGAGTTCGGCTACAACAACAGTTACCACGCTAGTATTGGTATGCCACCTTACGAAGTGTTATACGACAGAAAGTGCAGAACTCCGCTTTATTGGGATGAAGTTGGTGAAAGACAATTGCTAGGGCCAGAATTGGTACAGCAGACGGTAGAAATAGTCAAAGTGATCCGAGCACGACTAGTAGCAGCTCAAGATCGACAGAAGAAATACACTGATCCACATCGTAAAAATATCAAGTTTGAACCAGGTAGTTATATTTTCTTGAAGGTCTCTCCCTGGAAGGGAAAGATCAGGTTCGGAAAGAAAGGAAAATTGAGCCCAAGATTCATTGGATCCTTTGAAGTACTGAGAAGAATCGGAGAAGTTGCGTACGAGGTAGCCTTACCTCCAGCACTCGAGAATATCCACAACGTCTTCCATGTTTCTGTGTTACGACCTTACAAACCTGATTACAAGCATGTAATTGAATACGAACCCCTGCATTTTGAGAAAGACTTATCTTACGAAGAAATTCCTGTCCAGATTGTCGACCGAAAAGAACAAGTTCTAAGAAATAAAGTAATACCTTTTGTTAAGGTAATTTGGAGGAACCACAACGCTGAAAAAGCTACGTGGGAACTCGAAGAGAATATGATGAAGAATTACCCTTATTTATTTACTTAATTATTTGTAAGCGATTCTGGGGACATAATCTTTGTAAGGGGGGAGAATGTAACGGGTCCAAATATATTGAGTCGTGATTCTGGGGACAGAATCCTTTTAAGGGGGGAAAGATGTGACGAACAAGAAATTTATAATTTAATTTTAATATTTATTGAATTAAATAAATATTTTCGATGATTTAATTATTAGATTTAATAATTAATTAATGCAATTGTGGTAGATTAATTTAATTATATGCGTTGCAATTATTAAATTAATGTAGAGAAATTTTATTATTCGAAGTATGTGATTATGTGAGCTTATTGTATTAAAAGAAATATTTAATAAGCTATGTTATTTTAATTAATTTAATTATTAATTAGAGAATTAATAAATTGACATTATTTATTAATGAGATAATTGAATATATGATTATGTGAATTTATGAGTAATTATTATATTTTATTTAAAGTAAATTAAATAAAATATGGGATTTATTTTATAAAGATGGTGACATTATTGAACTATATGATAAAAGTTTTATTAAAATAAAGTGCTTTGAGTTATTTTCTTGCTAAGCCAAACATGGCACTAAGGGAGGTTATGGGCAGTTAACCATGACTGGGTTAACTGACCATAATACGCCAGTTCTTATATCGATGTCTTCTTCTTTTCTAATTTTTTCTCTGAGTCTAAAATTGTTAAGAGAGAGAGTTCAGAGAGAAAGTGAGAATTTGTGAGAGATATTATAAGTATTTAATTAACAGGTACTTGTAGAAAGCTTTCATTAACCATCTCCTAACCTATACTTTGGGTAATTCTCCCAAACCCAATTTCTACATTTACGTCTTTTAGTTTTTATAAATTGGCTTTCAAAACTTTTGTTAATATCTGTGATTTGGGAATTGTACTATTATATGGATTTATGTGATAGTAAGAATAACATAACATGTTTTATATATATATATATATATATATATATATATATATATATATATTACATGATTTCATATCATCAAGTTCATGAAAGTATGGCGTACGTATGTTTTTCAAAATAAACAGAGTACGTGATATGGCCATATGGCCATATATGTGATAATTGATGTATTGATTATATATTATCCCTAAATTTTACACCCTTATATTATTGAGCATGTTAATACGAAGTGATCAAGCTTTAAACGAACGGATTTGGCCTTATAGCGAATCCGTAGTGTTAAATTATAAGTTTTGTTCAAAATCCTCAAGAACTTCAAGAACAGTCTAAATTTTTTATAATTTAAATATGTGATTATATGTTTTAATAGGTTAAAATCACTTTATAGATGTTGTATTATGATTATGCATGAATTATAACATGTGGGTATATGTGATTTGGTGAAATTAGTGTTAAAAATGTGTTGATTTCGCTGAACTCTGTGTTCTTCGCGAACTAAGATTCAGTTTCTGGGGTCTCGCGCCGTGACGCCAGCTCTAGAACTGATTTCTCGCGCCGCAGCGCCACAGCGCTCGCAGCGCCATGACTCGAGCCACGACGCCACAGCGCCGCAGCGCCAAGGGCCCAGCCACAGCGCCACCGCGCCGCAGCGCGACTCCTTAGCACATTAGTGGCGCCGCAGCGCCACTCTCCAGAAAATGTCAGAAATGTATTTTTTTTAAATGTTAAAGTCTAACAAGTGTTAGTGGATTGATGTAATGAACATGTAATCATGTTAGAGGTATTATGAGATGATAAAATAGTTGTTTAACATGTAATAAAATATTATATGTGAATTGAATTATTAAATACATAATTGGTTTGATAATTCATGAAGTATAAATTATGTGACAACGTGATAATTTGACTAAGTTTAGTCAATAATTAAAGTAGACAACGAGAATGAGCTCATGTTGATTAATTATTAATTAACAAGTATTGTGTATATGAACGGTATGTAGGATTTAATTCAAAGAACGTGCTTAGTTAAAGTGTAGTCTACACACGAGGCAAGTATCCTATCCCTAACTCCATTCTATTGAGCAAGTTTATTTAAACTTAAACGTTACTTTTATGTTGAGCAAGTTTCTTAACCCTACTTTTTAATATCTTTCAAGATTATTAATTACCTTGAATAAGTTATCATTTCTATTATTCAAGTTCAAGTATGATATTACAGATTATTTATATTGTCAAAGCATGATTCAGTTATACAATAATTGTTCTATTGTATACGTTTGAGATTATTATTCAAATTGAATATCGTTATTGTTGAACCTTATTAGACTAGTGAACCTTATTGATTCAACTAGTCCATAGTTGATGAGCGTTCTAAATTTCAGAACCCTTGATGAATTTATCCAAACCAAACTTCCTTTGGTGCGGACTCGAATGTTAAACTGAGACGAACAACCCTGTATAGGGGATTATTTACGCTTTAGCGCTAAGATATTGTGCACAGTATGGTAGTAAGGGCTGATCCCCCTAAGTACGAGAAGAAGGTCCATAGTCTTATGACTGTTAAAGGTTTCAAGTATATTTTTTGTTAACCTAGGACATAGTTCAAGGTCTTATGACCCTCAGTATTCTTTTGATTCATGTTATTTATTCTCGATTCAAAAGTTGAGCTTTTATTCAGATGTCTTTGATTTATTCGCATGTTATTATAATGTTATTTCATTATTATACTTGTGGGCATTTGTGCTCACTCTTGCTTAATAATAACATTGCAGTTAAGAATGAGAGAAGCGATGAACCTTCCACTAGTAAGGGCAAGGGCAAAGTTAGCAAATGATGAAGACCTGTTATTTATTAACTGATGTATTTGTTTAAGACTTGAGTTATGTTGATGTTAAGACTTATTTGTTTAGAATTCCGCACAGATGTTTTAAGGTTAGAGTAACCTGGGATTTATTTATGATTCAGTTGATGTAACCCTTAAGGGAAGAGATTTTATTATGATTTCTATCTATTGTATGATTTGATATTATTTATGGGTAGATAGATAGATGATGCTTGTACAGTGAACACCAAATTCCGTGGAATCGAAGTACCCGGATTTGGGGGTGTCACATTTAGAATACCTATGCTTCCACCATCAACTCCACTTTCTATAATGATCCATTATTTAATAGGTCTATCCATTCTTATCATCCTCAATACTCCATTCACACTTAATTATACCCTAGTTCATCAAACTTACCACACGTTATGAGTTCAGGAACTTGCCACAATCATATGAGTTTAAGAACTTATCCTAGTCAGACCATAGGCGTCCATTCGCTGAGGGGTTCAAAAACATACCATATAATTACGAGTCACGAACCTACCATAAGTATGAGTTTTAAGAACTTGCACTTAACCTTATAATATTCTCTAACTATACTCTACCTATCTGTTATACACATGAGAAAATAATCACCTTCTCAATAGACATATAGCAAATAGCGCGACACAAACATTCTAATGATTATCAATGTGATAAATTGAGTACAAGCCCAAAACCCTCGCCCAAACAAAGGTTTGTACAACTCAGCCACCACCTGAGTCCTCAATTAAAATCTCACCTAACTCTATCTTACTCTTAACTTGCTCTTTGTTCGATATGAATTCCTCGTATCACATCATCTATAACTCCTCATGAGTTATCTCGTACTATTTCATAGTACACCATCTTCATAGCATTAAGCTATAATCATTCAAACATTGCATACCATCTTTCTTTTATAACTTAAACAGATCACGTCGTGACCTTATTCTATAATCATCTCTCTTAAAATTCTTTTGTTAACTCGTGATCGTTTTGTTTTACGATCCTCATTCTTTCTCTTTTTCATCATTTACGACATTATTCATTATCTTGGCTCTTGTAGTTAGGAAACTCCCATTTCTTATCTTTATATCTCTTCAAGATTCTTCTTTGAATCTTCTTGTTTATATAACAATTCTTACTTTAAGAATTCCTAACTTTAGTTACATCGCTCAAAATTTCATTCGAGTTCTACACTTTCATCATACGTGTCCATTTTTACACTTGGTACACATCGAGTCTCTAACAGTTTCAATATGGTACGTTGAGTGGTTTTCCACAAACAACCAACAAACTAGGTTCCGAGTTGCTAGTTCGTATATACCTCCGCTCCATGAAGGAATCGTTTAGCCTAGATACCATACATCAACTATTAAAGAGTACAATTGTACCACACTTAGACATAACTCTCTATTCATAACTTCTTTATCATTCTCTTTCTATAGACATTGTCTATTTATTATCACCTTACATCCTTATTATTGGAGTTGAATACCCCACATTTATATTCCTTATAACTCTGCGAGATTCTTCTTTGAATCATTTCAAGCAAGTTTTAATCCCTTATTGTTCAAACTCTATTTGAGCTTATTCGTTCATTATCTTCACCTCTCTTCTCTAAGGTTATAGCCTATGGTACTCCTACCTAAGGTTTATAACCTACAACTTTGATACTAACTGTAACGACCCCAAAATCTATACAATTTAAATTTCGATTTCGGTCGTTAACCATACATTCAACCTCTAAATAATACATCATTATTCGATGTTAAACTTAAAAAAATTTGCGGAATATTTAAAACGTTTATACATTTCTTTCTTTGATGCCCTGAATTACAACCTTTACATTACATCTCTTTGATTCAATCTTATATCATGAATCGTTACAACAAAATGACTATACAAAGTCTTACATCATAACTAAATATCCATGTACATTGGATAACTCAACTTACATTTCAACAATATGTTACGTTCGAAATATGTAATACATTTCTCATAAAACATAAGTAATTTTTGTGAATATAGATATATATAACTCGCATAACATGTATCTTTACCTTAAAATCTTGACCTGCAAAAGTGGTTATTTGCAAGAGTGAGCTCGACAGCCCAGCAAAGTCTAACAGTTTTCATGCATTACATAACACATAATAACATGCTCGATATACATCTCATTAAAGTCACATGGCATACATGCTTTTAATTCACATAGGAAATATAAAGATTGAGTTCCTTACTCAATCATCATTACTTAGCCAAAACAATTCAGTCATATATTCACTTTAACATTTCATGATTCAACATGCATAACATATCATGCAATTTAAAACAGTTCATCAAGTCCACGTAGAAAATAGGAACCAAAAAACTTGCCTTGATCGTTGTTTACCAATAACAATTTAACAGCTTACAGCTATCTGCACTTCACGTGCCCTACGCAATTATATAATCATACACATGAAATATTAGTCACATAACAACACATAGTAATTGTAATGTAAACTCTACTCTATGTCTCATAATCTTTCATATTAATAAATACACAATGCTCAACTTAATTGTGTTAACTTTCAACTTATATCTCACTGTATTTTATATTTGTAGTTCATTCAAGTGCTTAAGTCTTGCTAGGACTACTTATTAGCTTTATATTAAATCCACTCTATATCTTATAATATTCATTTCAATTGAATTGAAACACTTGTTAAGTTCATTAACACTTGGCACGGCGTTTCGACGTTCATTCATCACACGCCAGATTTGTCTCTCTTGTGTATGCTTACTATGCTTCTATAACTCATCTAATACATCATGTATTAATGTTAAGCATCATTATAATTACTAATATTCATGTTTTATAACTTAGGACATATGTGCATGCCCGACACCTTCCGAATGCCTCCGAAAACACAACAGTCCTAAAGATAACCATTTGGACCCATCCTACTGACCTCAACTTGAAATACTTAAAGAACGAAAGTTGTAGGTCAACTCGTCCTCGTTCTGGATCATCTTGAATCGCCTCAATCGGAGTTCGTATGAGGAAGTTATGGCTATTTTACTATAGGAGGTCAAAACTGTCCAAGTCAAACACTTTTCCGGCTCCGGGGCGCGAAACAGTGGCGCTCGGGCGCGAGCTACAGCACTGAGGCACGAGCTACAGCGTTGGGGCGTGAGTTACTGGCCCATTTTGGCACTGGGGCGTGAACCTTGGTGCCAGGGCGCGAAATTTGGCGCTAGGGCGTGAATTTTGACGCTGGGGCGCCGAAACTCACAGAACCAAACCAGAAAGACAGAGCAAAGCTACTGTCTAATTTATTTTTAACAGCCAATGACATCCAACAACATGTATAACTTCATGAAAATGACACATAAAAGTTAACAATCAACTATATACCAATTATCAACCACTAATCAACACCATCATAAACTAATTATTTGAAAACACTCCTTTTAAAACAAAAACTCCATTGTTGATATATTTCTTGACACAACAGTGAACTAAAATTCTACTGGTAGTAAGAAAATTGATTTCTTTGTACTACGTGATTTTACATTCATAACCAAATACCCATTCTTAGTTAAATTTCACAATTTCACAATTAGCGTATATTAATTTTTGATATCTTTACAAATCATATACGTGCAAATATACTCACTATAAAACTAATTTATTCCTTTAGCCTGTAATTAGCATACAATCATATATATATATATATATATATATATATATATATATATATATATATATACACACACACACACACACACACATGCTAGTGATAACAATAAAAATTACACATATTATCACAATTCTCTAACTAATTATACAAGCATGGTTTTTCAAGAGATTTTTGGTAACATTCTGATACACCGTGATTTTTAAGAAAACCGAAACCTACAACTTCATACTATAAAACATATATGATAAGGTTTATAGAACATACCTTTAGTTTGTTCAAACGACACTTGCAAATCACTAACAAAAGTTGAAGAATCCAAAGACCTGTCTTTCTCTTGTTTCTCTCTTTCAGACTCTTCCTTTCTTACTTAGGCTTAGGTTTAGACAAATGCGTAAACTAAAAATCAAATGATAATCTATGCGTACTCTAAAATTGATATGCCAACGTAAATAAAAGAAACGCACGTGGTCATTATAATACTACTAAATACTATCAGTTACCAAAAACATATAACTTATATAACGTATAACTTATAAATATAAATATATTTTATTTATATATTTGTTTTATTTTATTAATAATTTAAATTCAAAAGAAACCCAAAAGCCATAAGGATTCGTTTGGCAACCCATTTAAAAATTAAGGAATTAATATCCTTAAACTTTGTTTGGATAAAACTAAATTAAACTCCTTTAATTTATTTTAATAACTCCTTATAATATAGTTATTTGTCACACTTCTAATTAATTAAGTTTTCATACTTAATTTAATTAATTCTAACAACAATTCATTACATAATATAATAATTTATTTTATCATTATAAACTCTCTAACTTAATTATTAAATTAAATTAGATTACTATTTTAAAATAATTACTTTCCTTAACTCATTAATTATTTATTAAACAAATAAATAATCAAATCACATCAAATCAATTAAACAAATACTTATTCAAAGATAAACACAACCATTAAAAATTTATATAATTTAATAAATATTTAAATATTATAATTAAAAATCTGGATTGTTACAACAGATGTGAAAAATTTTATCTTTGGTGGGACAAACTAAGGTTTTGAAAGGTTAATCCTGAGTGAGACAAACTGAAGTGGTGAAACATTTGATCCCTGGTGGGACAAACTGAAGGTGTGAAAGGTTTGATCCCTAGTGGGACAAACTGAAGGTTTGAAAGGTTTATCCCGAGTGGAACAAACTGAAGTTGTGAAGATTGTACATAGTGAGATAGGTTTTGAAAACCTGAATTACTGGGGATCTGGTTATCCAAAACCAGGATGCTGGTTTGCTGGTAACTTTAGACATAGTACCGTTTCACGGTGTCCGAGTTAATGAGTTGTGGAAATTCATAGCCATCCATTTCTTGTAACCTGAGAGCTCCTCCTGTCAATACCTCCTTGACAACAATTGGGCCTTCCCAGTTTGGGGAATTTTCCTTTGGATTGATCTTGGTTGTCAAGAACATTTTTCAAGACCAAGTAATGTTCTTTGAATTGGCGTAGCCGGACTTTCTCGTTGTAGGATTTGGCGATCCTCTGTTGGTATAACTTACCAAGGAAGATGGCAGAGCCCCGCCTTTCATCTATCAGAGACAATTGGTGGTACAAATCTTGTAACCATTGGTCTTCATCCAATTGAGCATCTATCAACACTTTGAGGGATTCCATTTCCACCTCTATGGGGAGCACTTCTTCCATGCCATAGGTTAATGAGTAGGGGGTTGCCCCAGTGGAAGCGCGCATTGACGTTCTATAGGCTAATAGAGTAAGAGGCAACAAGTTATGCCATCCTTTGTGATTGGCGGACATCTCTTGCATGATCTTTTTGATATTTTATTAGCCGCTACAATAACACCATTCATCTTTGGATGATAGATGACGGAGTTGAGGTGTTTGATGTGGAATTTACTACATAACTCCTCCATCATTTGGTTGTTGAGGGTTTTAGCATTGTCTGACACAATCACCTCTAGTTGTCCATATCGACAAATGACATTGTTTCTGATGAAACCAATGATAACTTCTTTAGTAACCCTGGGGGAAGATGATGCTTCTACCCATTTGGTGAAGTAGTCGATCATGGTGAAGATAAACTAATGACCATTGCTGGCTTTGGGCTCGATGGGCCCGATCACATCCATTCCCCATATTGAGAAGGGCCAGGGCAAACTCATATTACGGAGCTCCCTTGGAGGGGCGTGGATAGCAATCCCATGAATTTGGCATTGGTAGCATCTCTTGATGTGATCATCACAGTCAGCCTTGAGAGAGAGCCAATAATGCCCTGTTCTTAGGATTTTATTAACAAGCACAGAGCCGCACATATGTGGGCTGCATACTCCACCATGGATTTCATCCATGAGCCTCTGAGCTTATTCTTTGTATAGACATATGAGAAGACCTAATCCTGCATCTCTTTTTTAGAGTGCGTCTCCGCTCAGGTAGAATTTTATAGCCATTATATGGATCCGCTTTCATTCAGCCTGACTCGCCTCAGCGGGTGTAGATCCATCTCGTAGATACTCCTTGATATACTGATACCAAAGGTGTTGAATGGAAGGTAGTTCATCCGATACTTCTCCAATATAATTCCCATAGGCTGGAGCCTTTTGTAGGGCAAATGTGATATTTGGCATGTTTTCCTTATCAAGTATGTTGATCAAGAAGACCAAAGTTGCTAGTGCATCCGCAAAGTCATTCCTATTCCAAGGAATGTGGAGGAATGATATTTTTTCGAACTCTGAAGCCATCTGGATAACCTATCGATGGTAAGGCAGCAAATGTAGTTCTTTGGTGTGATAGATCCCAGTGGTTTGTCTGATTACCGATTCAAAATCTCGAAAGACAGTTAACCGTCTAATACCCATGGATTGGGCAAGTTTCAACCCCATGATACAACTTTCATACTCAACTGTGTTGTTGGTGCTGGCAAACTGCAATTTGACGGCAACGTGATACTGCTCCCCCGAAATGGATACTAGAACTGCTCCAGCTCTAGAACCTTCTATGTTTACAGCTCCATCAAAATACATCTTCCATGGTTGGTGTGTATTGTGATGCCGCCAAAATAGGTCCACACAACCCATTCTGAGTCGCCAAATATATAGTACATAAAATAACTACAACTTCATTATTACAATTGACGTGCAAAATACGACAACACATATGCTGTGAGTTTAAATACAAATATTGTCTTCTAGACAATATCCAAACTCAAATAAGTCCTCATTACAATTATTCATACACTATTTTACAAAATAGTGAGGACTGCTAAAACAACTGTATTGAAACATCACTCCACACCCCGACTAGTTCTCGCTATATTCTCACCTCCTGAGAAGAAAAATGGAACAAAAAGGAAAAGTGTGAGCTCAACTAGCTCAGTAAAGAATATTATGACTAAGATAATGTAGAACAAATTATCGTTAGCCTTCAATAAATCAGATAAAATATAATGGACAACAAGTTTTAGATCAATATTCACAACGGAAATAACAGTTCATTAGAAGAATTAAGTAAAGAATGAAGTCTACAATCTTCTATGATTTAAAAGTCCATCATCAATATTTTATGCTTGTAACATCAATCAATATACATCTTGAATCAAAAATTCATCTTTGCACTACGGGCCAAAGATATTCATTTGTATCACTAGTTAGTCATGTTCATCTCAACACCTGTCCATCTTTGCACTACGGGACAAGGATATTCATCAAGTAATCATTCATCTTTGCACTACAGACCAAAGATATGCAGTTATATCACCATTTAGGACCGAGGATGATGAAAATATTTAAAAGAAAATGAATCCAGTGAGATAAAAGGATAAAGATATAGGGATTCGTACTTCAGTTCATCCAAGTTCAAAAATACTTCATAATAATCAATTGTAGAGCAAAAATCAAGAATGAAGATCAAAATATGGATACAATCAAAGATAGTAACCATAATAGACAACTTGGACCAAGAAAAGAAAATTTAATTTTTCTGTGAATAGTGTCCTATTCGTGAATAGTGCCGTATACGTGAATAATAACCCCAACAAAAAAAGATAAAAATTTCATAAGAAAAATCATACTTCGTGAATAGTACTCATGAATAGTATCGTATTCGTGAATAGTGTTGTATACGTGAATAGTAACCTCGACATGAAAAGGTAAAAATTTCATAATAAAATTCATACCAATATTTTGGTATAATGATATTAAAAAAAATAACATCATTTACGAAGAAAATAACATCTCTTACCTCAAAAGAATAGTACTTCTAACTAGAATATCGGATATAATGCTGAAGAAAACTTGCACTTCTTATCAACTCTCAAAGTATCTGAATACTCACAAAAATACGCTCGATATTATAGGGAACGAAACTTTTGATTTTGGTGTGATTTCCATTTCTAACTAAGCACCCTATTTATAGAAAATGCTTAGCATACCAAGATTGACAAAATCCTTTCAGTGGCTTTCTACGCACCCTTACTTTGAAAAATAAGCACACCACTTTGGAAAATAATTCTCAGCACATTTCACACCAAGAAAGGACATAAATGGGGCCTACCCATGTTTTTAATAAAAATATTTATTTCTAAAACTTCAATAATTCATAATAAATAGCCCTTTTATCAGAAAAATATGAACCTTATGTCCATTCCATATAAAATTTAATTCTCTAGAACTTTGTAGAAGAAAGTTTTTCTAAATTCCAAACAGAAAATAACAAAAATCCATAGTGTTCTCTTTAGGAAATGAGAACATAGTCGGGACTAGTCGGAGAATGGAGTGACGGTCCGAGATGGTTGCTGTAGTAGTCCTCACTATTATATAAAATAATGTTATAATAATTATAATGAGGACTCTATTTGAGTTTGGATATTGTATATGAGACAATATTCGTGTTAAAACACTCAGCTACGTTTTGTCGTATTGTATAAATAAAGTTTGTATTTAAATTATGTAACATGTATTTGGTGACTCAAAATGGGTTGTGTATACCTATTTTGGGGGCGTCACAGTTGGTATCAAAGCTTAAGGATATGATACCTGACTAAGATTTGAGGCTGGATGTGACGCCCCCAAAATAGGTATACATCACCCATTCTGAGTTATCAAATACATGATACAGAAACAACTACAACTTTATTAATACAATTGTCGTGCATATGACAACACTTAAACTGTGAGTTTAAATTCAAATAATGTCTTCTAGACAATATCCTCACCCAAATAAGTCCTCATTATAATTATTGATAAATTATTATACAAAAATGGTGAGGACTAATAAACAACTTTCTAGAACCATCATTCCATACCCCGACTAGTACTCGCTACATTCTCATCTTCTGAAAAGAAAAATAGAACAGAAAGGAAAAGGGTGAGCTCAACTAGCCCAGTAAAGAATATTATGACTAAGATAATATAGAACGAATTATCGTTAGTCTACAACAGGGAAAAATATAATAGAATACAATAGACAACAAATTTTAAATCAATATTCGCAGCAGAAATAATAATTCATTAGAAGAGTTAAGTAGAGAATGAAATCTACTATCTTCTATATATGAATTTAAAAGTTCATCGTCATTATTTTATCCCTGTAACATCAATCAATATATAGCTGGAATCAAATATTCAACTTTGCACTACAGGCCAAAGATATTCTTCAGTTGGTCATGTTCATCTAAACACCTGTTCATCTTTGCACTACGGGCCAAAGAAATTCATCATAAAATCATTCATCTTTGCACTACAAGCCAAAGATATTCAGTTATATCATCATTTAGGACTGAGGATGATGAAAAAATATTTTAAAGAGAATGAATCCAGTGAAACAAAAGAACAAATATTAAGGATTCGTACTTTAAACAATCTGAGTTCAAAAATACTTCATAAATAATCATAGTGGAGTAAAATTCAAGAATGCTCAAAACATGGATACAATCAAAGCTAGTATCCATAATAGATATCTTAGACAAAAAGAAAAAAAATTTATTTTTTGATGAATAGTGTCGTATTCGTGAATAGTATCGTATACGTGAATAGTGTCGTATACGTAAATAGTAACTCCGACACAAAAAAGTTCCAAATTTGATAAAAAGTTCAGACCAATATTTCGGAATAATGATATTGAAAGAAATAATATCATTTACGAAAAAAAATAACATCCCTTACCTCAAAAAAAAATAATACTTCTGACTGGAATACTGGATATAGAGCTAAAGGGAACTTGCACCGTATAGCAACACTCAAAGTATTAAAATACTTACAAGAATACGCTCGATAATATAGGGAGAGAAGATTTCAGTTTCTGGTGTGATTTTTAATTCTAACTTAAGCACCCTATTTATAGGAAAATGCTTAGAATACCAAAGCAGAAAATTTAATAAAATAATAATATATTTTATTAACTTTCTTAAGCACACAAACTTGGTCCAAAATCAGCCACACACCTCACCAAAAGTCACAAAAATATTTTTCATGCAAAAGTCACTTAAAACTCCAAAAAAAATAATAATCAATTAATCCGGAACATCAATATTTCATAATAAATAGCCTTTTTATCAGAAAAATTCAAATCTTATGTCCATTCCATGAGAAATTTAATTATCTACAACTTTGTAGTTTTAAGTTTTTCTAAATTCCAAACAGAAATTGACTGAAACCTACATTCGGACGATTTTACAGGATATAATCAAATTTCAGTCAAGAAATGTGGTTCACAGACATGAAAAACCTGGTTTAAACATTTTTAGTAACAAAAATACTCTTCCTCCTCATATACTCATATATCACACATTCATTGTAAAAATATCATCATTATTATATTATTATAATATAATAATATATTTAAATAAATTTTTTATCAGAAAAAGATAAAATATTAATTTTCAACAATTGTCACATTAAAAATTTTCTCCATCTATATCCATATACAATGAATATTTTTCTCATCATATAAATTAATAATTAATTATTCACAAATAATATTACAGAATCACAATACTGACAACCAGGCAGTTCCCAGGAAAGATGGGGCTTTCCAATAAGGATATCTCCTTACTGACGCATAATTAGGTGACCAAACCTCTCTTTAGACAGAACTTTCTAGACATTGCCAATAATGTTATCTAATAATATTATTCAGATAATATGAATTATTGCTCCGATAATGGAAAATACTGCGTAGTGACAATTATTGAAACAACAGTAATATAAAATATCAACGTAGCAATTATTAAATCAATAAAATAAAATATTGAACAGTAATTACTATAACAATTATTGATTAGTTCCTTCTTACGTAAGAATCAATAATTGGTGCAATACCGTGTGCTACTGTGTTTTAACCACCGAGTATTTCAACAGTATTAACGGTAACAACTACGCCATTATTTATAAACAACTTCTACTTGTCGTTTTCTTCATCCAATCGCTTTTCGTTATAGGGCCCACACAAGGCTGCGCCGTCGTATGAATATTCCCTGACAGTAAGAATATTCCACGACCAAACGAATATTCCCCGACAATAATAAATATTTTATAACTACTTGCTTACTTGAAATATTTGCGCATTTCACCCATAACTAACCACATTAATCAAATCAACCCTTACTATTTTAAAATAATAAATAGAGGAAATTAAATTTCATTTATAATAAGTTAGGGTCATACAACCTCCCCTCCTTATAAAATTTCGTTCTCGAAATTAACGTACGTACCTGGTGTTTTGAAAAGGTGAAGATACCTCGCTTTCATTTCTGACTCCAACTCCCAGGTTATTTCCTCAATAACACGGTTCCACCACAAAACTTTTACTTGTGGTATAACCTTTGTGCGTAGGACATGCTCCTTTCTATCCAAGATCTTGACAGGTACCTCCTCGTACGTTAAATCTTTGGTTATCTCATCTGGTTCTAACTTAATAATGTGGTTCAGGTCGTCCACGTATTTTCATAACATCGATACGTGAAAAACATTATAAACACGCGACATACCTGGCGGTAAAGCGAGTCTATAGGCCACATTTCCTACTCGATCGAGGATTTCAAACGGACCAACAAATCGAGGGTTGAGATTTCTTCTTTTCATCGAGTCTTACTTCTAGAATAACGTCTTCTTGCACCTTCTTTTTTATATTCATCAACTCCAGTGTGTAGCTTGAGCGGTTTTAACTGTATCGATTAAAATCGATTCTACTCGTATATCATCACGTAGGCCCCTAGAGTATTTAACTCTATCTGTATCATTTGTAATTCATACAAAATAGGTCTTTGTGTTCGACAATATTGCACTCGTACCCGCATACGATCTTTTACTTAACGCGCCAGCTACCACGTTCGTTTTTCTTGAATGGTATTGGATGGTATGATCATAATCTTTGAATAGTTCGAGCCAAGTTCGTTGCCGCATGTTGAGTTCTTGGAAGCTCTTCTCACATTCCTCGCTCCATACGAATTTTGTATCTTTCCGAGTCAGCTGAGTTAATGGAGTAGCGATTCGAGAAAATCCTTCCACGAATCTCCGATAATAACCAGCTAAACCCAGAAAGCTACGAACTTCGGTCACCGTTTTTAGTTGCTCCCAACTTTGTGTTACTTCAATCTTTGTCGGGTCAACAGATACTCCATATTTTTACACCATCTGCCCAAGGAATGCTACTTCCTCAAGCCAGAACTCGCATTTCTTCAACTTGGCATATAGCTTGTTTTCACGAAGCCTTTAGAATACCAGCTTCAAATGGTGCTCATGATCTTCATGGCTTTTGGAATATATGAGGATGTCTGTAACGACCCCAAAATTCATACAATTTAAATCTCGACTTCGGTCGTTAACCATACATTTAATCTCTAATTTTACATCATTATTCGATATTAAAAACTCTAAAATTGTAGAATATTTAAAACGTTTATGCATTTCCTTCTTTCTTGCCCTAAATCGCAACCTTTACACTACATCTCTTTGATTCAATCTTATATCATGAATCGTTACAACAAAATGACTATACAAAGTCTTACATCATAACTAAATATCCATATATATTGGATAGCTCAACTTACATTTTCACAACATGTTACGTTCAAAATATGAAATATATTTTTCATAAAACATAAGTAATCTTCATGAATATAGATCTCTATAACTCACTTAGCACATATCTTTACGTTAAAATCTTGACCTGTAAAAGTGGTTATTTGCAAGAGTGAGCTCGACAGCCCAGCAAAGTCTAACAGTTTTCATGCATCACATAACACATAACAACATGCTCGATATACATCTCATTAAAGTAACATGGCATACATGCTTTTAATTCACATAGCAAATATAAAGATTGAGTTCCTTACTCAATCATCATTACTTAGCCAAAATAATTCAGTCATATATTCACTTTAACATTTCATGATTCAACATGTATAACATATTATGCAATTTAAAACAGCTCATCAAGTCCACGTAGAAAATAGGAACCGAAAGACTTGCCTTGATCGTTGCTTACCATTAACAGTTTAACAGCTTACAACAATCTGCACTTCACGTGCCCTACGCAATTATATAATCATACACATCAAATATTAGTCACATAACAACACATAGTAATTGTAATGTAAACTCTACTATATGTCTCATAATCTTTCCTATTAATAAATACACAATGTTCAACTTAATTGTGTTAACTTTCAACTTATATCTCACTGTATTTCATATTCGCAGTTCATTCAAGTGCTTAAGTCTTGCTAGGACTACTTATTGGTTTTATATTAAACCCATTCCATCTCTTATAATATCCATTTCAATTGAATTGAAACACTTTTTATGTTCATTAACACTTTGCACGACGTTTCGACGTTCATTCGTCACACGCCCGATTTGCCTCTCTTGTGTATGCTTACTATGCTTCTATAACTCATCTAATACATCATGTATTAATGTTAAGCATCATTATAATTACTAATATTCATATTTTATAACTTAGGACATGTAACACCCCCTTTCCGAAATAGAAAGAGAGGTCACTCAAAATATAACAAACCTGATGAATTTAATAACAAGGCTCTAATCCACAAAAGAATAGTCTTACACTAATTAAATGTCTTAAGACAAACCATAATAAATGCCACACTGGCTCAAACCACAATCTGAAATAATTATTACAATTCCAAGTAAACTAACACATCAAGTCTAAACATAATATTTCTAAAGCATTGGAATGAATGGAGCTCTAATCACACTTGCCCTTGATTCCCCTGATTACCTGCCGGAAGAAAAACACAGCATGAGCCAAATGCCCAGTACGGATATAGAACACAATTAACGAACTGAAATAATAAACTCAATTAAATGGAATGAGACGAAACAAAACGAACAAATCTAACACAACGAAATAATAGGCTGAAACAAATGGCTGGGTGTTATTTCATACCAAGCTCAAAATAAAACAAAAATATACCTTGCCACACAGGCAAGTCAAATAATGCCACATAGGCAAATTAAATAATGCCACACAGGCAAGTCACATACATTGGACCGCGAATCCAATGCATGTAAAATCGGAAGACGTGTTTGGCACAAACATCACCAAGCCGCAGAACAGAACAGAACAGAAAACTAGAGTCGACCCATACGCCTCCCACAACAAAACACCAAATGGCCAACTCCCATCGGAGCACAAAATGGAGACGCCGTGGACTGATCACACCGCCACGGAAGGTGTCATGCCTCGGTGCCAAGAGGACATGCCTGTGGTACCCCCACAGGTGGTTATAGCTCAGGTATACCCTACGGTATTCTAACAAAATATAATGTCACAACACATACGACACAACAAAGGGGTTCTAACGTGTACATGTTAAAATGAAACGAAATATCAACACAAAGTCTCCAAAATATTAACATGTACTTTCTAAAATATCAGAATAAATTTATAGACATGATACACTAGTCTAAAGAGTACAAATGGGAGTTCTAATATAAACGCCCAAAACACTATCACAATAAATTGACAAGAACAATTATACGAGGCAATTTCTAAATTTCGAAACGAATAACGAATCAAATAAATCAAAAATAAAAGAGTCTCGCTGAAAAAGTACGGAATCCGTACCTGAAACAAGCAATGTAATACCCAAAAATTATTATCCCAATGTAGTTCGTTAAACTCTTTTCGTTCGATCTAAATAAAATAAGATAGAATTTTATTACAAATTTAACAATCTCTAACATAATATTACTTAATTTGTTATTAAGTAAATTTTATAATTTCATCAATAGAATAATTAATTAGTATAAAAAAAAATTCAATTTAATTTATAATAACATAAGTGGGTTATTATAAAATAAATAGTATAATTTATATATATACACAACTGTATCATATATTTATATATAACTTGGCAGAATGAGTTAATATATATATATATATATATATATATATATATATATATATATATATATATATATATATATATATACCTGCAAATTCAAGAATTTATCTATACATATATATTACCGTAATATATATACACATTATCATATCATATATATATTTGTGCAATCCGTCACATGTGAGTCTAAATCCTTATTTGATTACCCAAGTACTGAATAAATTGAAAAAGAAAACACTTACCCTATTATCAATTGATGACTGAATTGCTTCTCTCAGCCGCTGATCTTGTTCCTTTTGTTTCTCTCCCAAACTCGTATAAGGCGTATTGTTTAAGTGAATTAGGTTTAGTTATTTATTCATTAAAACAATAGATTTTATTAATTAATATATTTATTAATTCTTCAAATTTTAATAAGATTTAAAAATTACACAATTATAAATTTGACCCACTTAATTTAAGCCCAATTTTATCAATTTAATTTACCCACACTTATTATTACATTAGCCCACAAAATTAAATGATTATTTTTACCCAAAATAAATGACATCCAAAAAAATATGTTTTAAAACAATGTAATTATTATTATTTAATATTTATTTATTAATTTATTTTTACCGGGTATTACATCACCTACCCCTTAAAAGAATTCCGTCCCCAGAATCAAAAGAATAGAACGTACCTAATTATCAAAAAGATGTGGATATTCCGCTCGAATAGACTCCTCAAGCTCCCAAGTGGCTTCTCGCTCCGAATGGTTCCTCCACAGAACTTTAACAAACGGAATAGTCTTCCTCCTCATAATCCTTTCTTGACGATCCAAAATCGCCTCAGTTTTCTCCTCACAAGTAAGATCCTCCCGAATCTTATCGAATGGATATTGCACCACATGCAACGGATGATAATGATAACTCCTCAACGCTAACACATGGAATACATTATGCACATGAGCTAGCTGTGGAGGCAAAGCTAACCGATACGCAACTTCACCAACCCTCTCCAAAATCTCAAATGGACCGATATAACGCGGACTAAGCTTCCCTTTTAACCCAAATCGCCGAATGCCCTTCCAAGGAGAAACTTTTAGAAAAACATGTTCACCAGGTTCAAACTCTAAAGTCCTCTTATGCTTATCAACATAACACTTCTGTCGTGATCGAGCCGACTTCAATTTCTCCTTAGCCACCGCTACCTTCTCTGTAGTGATTTGAACTAACTCAGGCCCTTCTATGGCCCTTTCGCCAACCTCATCCCAACAAGTTGGTGCCCGACACTTTCTACCATACAGTGCCTCAAACGGAGCCATTCCAATACTTGCATGCCAGCTGTTGTTATAAGCAAACTCAACTAGGTTCAAGTAATCATCCCAATTACCCGACCACTCAAGTGCACAAGGCCTCAACATATCTTCCAACGTCTAAATAGTCCGTTTAGATTGCCCATCAGTTTGCGGATGAAAAGAAGTACTGAAGTTGAGCTGAGTGCCCCAAGCTCGTTGAAACCCCTTCCAGAACCGTGAAGTGAACCGTGGGTCCCGATCTGAAACAATAGACACCGGAGTACCATGAAGTCTAACAATCTCCTGCTGAAAGATATGTGCCAACCTATCCACCGAGTAACCCTCGTGGATAGCCAAAAAGTGTGCCGATTTGGTCAACCGGTCCACTACTACCCATATGGCATCATTCTTCCTGAAAGTATTCGGCAAACCAGTCACAAAATCCATCGTAATATCCTCCCACTTCCACACTGGAATGTCTAACTGTTGCAGCAAACCACTAGCTCGTTGATGTTCTATCTTCACTTGTTGACAAGTAAGACACTTCCCAACATATTCAGCCACGTCTCGTTTCATCCCATTCCACCAAAAATTCCTCTTCAAATCCCTATACATCTTTGTAGAACCAGGATGAATAGAAAATGGCGAACTATGAGCCTCAGCCAACACCGCCTCCCGAATGATTGGATCGGACGGTACACACAACCGCTCACCCAACCAGATCACACCATGGTCATCAATACGAAACTCGGACTGCTTGCCCTCCTCTAGATTCTGCGTCATACTCCACAACTCCCCATCTTCTTTTTGAGCTTCTTTGACCCACGAGATAAGAGAGGGCTCCACTTTCATACCAGCCAAATGCCCATCTGAACCTCGTACATACAACTCCAATTCTAGCCGATCCATATCCGAAATAAGCTGAGGTTGTGTAATAAGGGTTGCTACACTCCCTGAACTCTTCCGGCTAAGAGCATCTGCAACCACGTTTGCCTTCCCCGGGTGATACTGAATTCTAGCATCATAATCCTTTAGAAGCTCCAACCAATACATCTGCCTCAAATTGAGCTCCTTCTGAGTGAAAATGTATTTAAGACTTTTATGATCGGTGAAGATATCACAAGTCTCTCCATACAAATAGTGCCTCCAAATCTTTAAGGCAAAGATCACCGCTGCCAACTCCAAATCATGTGTGGGGTAATTCACCTCGTAAGGTTTAAACTGCCTAGAAGCATAAGCAATCACCTTACCATGTTGCATCAAAACACACCCCAAGCCTTTCTTAGAAGCATCACTATAAATTTGGTAGCCTCCTGTCCCCGACGGCAGTGCAAGTATAGGAGCTGTCACAAGTCGTTTCTTCAACTCCTCGAAACTCTTCTCACGCTCCTCATTCCACACAAACTTCGTGCCCATTCTCATCAACTGGGTCAATGGTAAGGCAAGCAAGGAAAACCCTTCCACAAACCGTCTATAATACCCTGCCAAACCCAAGAAACTCCTAATCTCCGTCACCGTAGTAGGTCTCGGCCATTTAGTGATAGCCTCAACCTTCGCAGGATCCACCTTAATGCCTTCAGCAGAAACAACATGGCCCAAAAATGCAACCTGCTCCAACCAAAACTCGCATTTAGAGAATTTAGCATACAACTTCTCTTTCTGCAAAATCCTCAACACTGTGCGAAGATGCTCCTCATGCTCTTCCTTAGACTTGGAGTAAACCAAAATGTCATCAATAAAGACAATGACAAATTGGTCCAAGTACTCCCTGAACACTCGATTCATCAAATCCATAAACACCGCCGGAGCGTTAGTCAACCCGAATGGCATCACCAAAAACTCGTAATGCCCATATCGAGTGCAAAAAGCCGTCTTAGGGATATCCTCATCCCTCACCCTCAACTGATGATAACCTGACCTCAAGTCTATCTTCGAAAAATATTTTACCCCTTGAAGTTGGTCAAACAAGTCATCAATCCTCGGCAATCGATACCGATTTCTGATGGTGATCTTGTTCAACTCTCTGTAGTCTATACACAGCCTCATAGACCCATCTTTCTTCTTTACAAACAAGACCAGAGCACCCCACGGCGAAACACTCGGCCGAATCACACCACGATCTAACAATTCTTGCAACTGCTCCTTCAACTCCTGTAACTCCAACGGCGCCATCCGATACGGCGCCTTAGAGATAGGCTCCGCACCAGGAACAAGCTCAATAGAAAATTCTACTTCCCGCTGTAGTGGCAACCCTGACAACTCCTCAGGAAACACATCAGAAAAGTCACGAATAATTAGAACATCCTCAATACGAGACTCACCCTTAGAGGTATCTTTCACAAATGCCAAATACCCCTCACAACCCTTTGCTACCAACTTCCCAGCCTTCAAAGCTGAAATCAACTTCACCACCCTATTTGATTGTGAACCCTGAAACACGAACTCCGGAGACTTCACATCTCCAAATATAACCTTCTTCGCTTGACAATCGATAGTGGCCTGGTGCTTATCCAACCAGTCCATCCCAAGAATGACATCAAAATCGTGCATATTCATCGGAAGAAGATTAGCCCTACGAATTTTATCTCCAAAACTTATCGGACACCCTCGATACAAATCGGAAATAACAACAGAAGTCCCCATCGGGGTAGAAATAGACATAACAGAATCTAATAACTGAGATGGCACACCTAGGTGCCGAACAAAAGACTGAGCAACAACAGAATGAGTAGAACCCATATCAAATAAAATAGACGCCTCACGATTCCCAACTAAAAGAGTACCAGAAACAGTACCTGGTGCACCTGGCGCCTGGTTATATGTCAAGGCAAACACTTGACCACCCCGACGCTGACCTCCATTGCCACCATTATCACCATCTCCACCATTTCCGCGTAGACCGGTACAATCCCTAGCAATATGACCCATCTGTCCACACAAGAAGCATGCACCGGTGAGTCTGTGGCACTGCCTCCCCGGATGATTTTCCCCACAAGTAGCACAAGGAGCTATCGGAATGAGATTCGAGTTACCCCCACCAGCTGGTCCCGGATAACGACTCTAATTCTGCCCCTGCTGATGATTATGCCCCTGCTGACGATTTTGTCCATACCAAGGTAGCTGAAGCTAACGATTTTGCCCTTGCTGAGGCGTCTGCTGATAATCCCTGTTCTGATTCTGTCCATGCCACTGCCCTTGTTGGCCACTACGATTCCTATTCAACTGACCACCCTGATTTCTCCCCTGCTGAATTGAGGATTGACCCTGCTGGTCATCTCTGTCCCTCTTTCGACTCCCTTCCAGTTTAGAAGACCGAAAGTCCTATCACTCCATCTCAATATTCTTTGCTGCATTGGCCACTGCTGACACGTCTGTAAACTTGTTGTTAATGAGATGCTGCCGATACCTGTAATGAATCCTCCACTTAAACTTCTCTGCCTGTTCTGTTGCAGTCCCTGCTGAGGTTCCCGCAAAGCCTGCCAACCTAGTAAACCTCGTCATGAAGTCCGTGATGGACTCATCATCCTTCTGCCGAATCGGCAGATACTCTCTAGCATAGGCCTCTTTATCAGCAGCTGGGAAGTACTGCTGATAAAAGACCTCACAAAATTCTGCCCAATTAAGTGTCTCAGCATAATTTTCACCTTTTGTTGTTTTCATCGCTTTCCACCACCTCTGTGCATCCCCTTCCAGCTTGTAAGCAGCAAGCAGCACTCTCTGATTATCTGAACACCCTAACACATCAAAGATCTTCTTTAGGTGGGCAATCCAATTCTCTGCCTCAATTGGAGTTGGAGCCGAACTGAATGCTTGTGGTTTCTGCTTCTGGAACCTCTCCAACCATACATACATCGAAACCCCCTGCTGATCATGACCATCCGCATTCCCTTCCACTTCATTTGCCTGTGGACCATTATTTCTTGAATTCTCCTGTTCTGGAATTTCTGGTGGCGGCTGCTGCATTGCATGTACAATCTGTACCACCAACTGAGGTAACGGCTGATTCACTGCCTGATTCACCAAGGTAGCCAATTGAGCATTAATCTGATCATTAGGTTGCTCATTGGGCTGACCATCACCCCTTCCCCTATTGTTACCTCTCCTCCAAGCAACTCTAGCGAATAGACGAGCCATCTACGAACAGATCAACGAATATCAGCAAAAGAGATTAGAGACATATTTGACTATAGCTGGACAGAAAATCAAACTGAATAAAACCTAACCCAGAAGTCTACCCATAACTCACAGGTCAAACCTAAATAGGTTTTCTACAAGAAAGAACCTAAGCTCTGATACCAACTCTGTAACACCCCCTTTCCGAAATAGAAAGAGAGGTCACTCAAAATATAACAAACCTGATGAATTTAATAACAAGGCTCTAATCCACAAAAGAATAGTCTTACACTAATTAAATGTCTTAAGACAAACCATAATAAATGCCACACTGGCTCAAACCACAATCTGAAATAATTATTACAATTCCAAGTAAACTAACACATCAAGTCTAAACAGAATATTTCTAAAGCATTGGAATGAATGGAGCTCTCATCACACTTGCCCTTGATTCCCCTGATTACCTGCCGGAAGAAAAACACAGCATGAGCCAAATGCCCAGTACGGATATAAAACACAATTAACGAACTGAAATAATAAACTCAATTAAATGGAATGAGACGAAACAAAACGAAAAAATCTAACACAATGAAATAATAGTCTGAAACAAATGGCTGGGTGTTATTTCATACCGAGCTCAAAATAAAACAGAAATATACCTTGCCACACAGGCAAGTCAAATAATGCTACATAGGCAAATTAAATAATGCCACACAGGCAAGTCACATACATTGGACCGCGAATCCAATGCATGTAAAATCAGAAGGCGTGTTTGGCACAAACATCACCAAGCCGCAGAACAGAACAGAACAGAAAACTAGAGTCGACCCATACGCCTCCCACAACAAAACACCAAATGGCCAACTCCCATCGGAGCACAAAACGGAGACGCCGTGGACTGATCACACCGCCACGGAAGGTGTCATGCCTCGGTGCCAAGAGGACATGCCTGTGGAACCCCCACAGGTGGTTATAGCTCAGGTATACCCTACGGTATTCTAACAAAATATAATGTCACAACACATACGACACAACAAAGGGGTTCTAACGTGTACATGTTAAACTGAAACGAAATATCAACACAAAGTCTCCAAAATATTAACATGTACTTTTTAAAATATCAGAATAAATTTATAGACATGATACACTAGTCTAAAGAGTACAAATGGGAGTTCTAATATAAACGCCCAAAACACTATCACAATAAATTGACAAGAATAATTATACGAGGCAATTTCTAAATTTCGAAACGAATAACGAATCAAATAAATCAAAAATAAAAGAGTCTCGCTGAAAAAGTACGGAATCCGTACCTGAAACAAGCAATGTAATACCCAAAAATTATTATCCCAATGTAGTTCGTTAAACTCTTTTCGTTCGATCTAAATAAAATAAGATAGAATTTTATTACAAATTTAACAATCTCTAACATAATATTACTTAATTTGTTATTAAGTAAATTTTATAATTTCATCAATAGAATAATTAATTAGTATAAAAAAAAATTTCAATTTAATTTATAATAACATAAGTGGGTTATTATAAAATAAATAGTATAATTTATATATATACACTACTGTATCATATATTTATATATAACTTGGCAGAATGAGTTAATATATATATATATATATATATATATATATATATATATATATATATATATATATATATATATATACCTGCAAATTCAAGAATTTATCTATACATATATATTACCGTAATATATATACACATTATCATATCATATATATATTTTTGCAATCCGTCACATGTGAGTCTAAATCCTTATTTGATTACCCAAGTACTGAATAAATTGAAAAAGAAAACAGTTACCCTATTATCAATTGATGACTGAATTGCTTCTCTCAGCCGCTGATCTTGTTCCTTTTGTTTCTCTCCCAAACTCGTATAAGGCGTATTGTTTAAGTGAATTAGGTTTAGTTATTTATTCCTTAAAACAATAGATTTTATTAATTAATATATTTATTAATTCTTCAAATTTTAATAAGATTTAAAAATTACACAATTATAAATTTGACCCACTTAATTTAAGCCCAATTTTATCAATTTAATTTACCCACACTTATTATTACATTAGCCCACAAAATTAAATGATTATTTTTACCCAAAATAAATGACATCCAAAAAAATATGTTTTAAAACAATGTAATTTTTATTATTTAATATTTATTTATTAATTTATTTTTACCGGGTATTACATGACATCATCTTTTATGGTCAAGAGCACTACACATGTATATGTGCATGTCTGACGCCCTCCGATTGCCTCAGAAAACACAATAGTCCTAAAGATAATCATTTTGACTCATCCTAATGACCTCAAACTGAAAAACTTAAAGAACGAAAGTTGTAGGTATATTCGTCTTCGTTCCGGATCATCTTGAATCAACTCAATCGGAGCTCGTATGAGAATGTTATGGGTATATTACTACAGGAGGTCAAAACTATCCAAGTCAGACTACAAATCCGGCGCTGGGGCGCGAGGACTAGGCTATACAGTGGCGCCGGGGCGCGAGATGGGCGCTGGGGCGCGAACTTTTGGCGTTGGGGCTCGAATTTTGGCGCCGGGGCGCGATTTTTGGCGCTGGGGCTCAAATTTTGGCGGTGGGGCGCCGAAACTTGCAGAACCCAACCACGAAGAACATAACAAAGCTACTGCCTTTATTTTTAACAGCAATTAACCCCAATTAACATGTATAACTTATATAAATTACACATATACACACTACCCAACATGCATATACTAGTTTAAATTACTAAACAATAATCACAGAAAACAAAATTCTTTGAAAACCTTATTTTAAAACAAAACTCCATGTTTGACATTTGTTAAACACAGTGAACACTGTAATATCTAATAACCACCAATTTGATTACTTTTAAACTACAATTCTCTGTAGTTCATACCCAATTAACATACCCGACTTTCAATTCTACAATTAGAATACAATCATTTACTAATTTTGTTATCCTACAAAACATGTTCATACTCATATGTTTTTACTGTAAAAACTCTTTTCTTTCTTTTGATCGTAATTAACATACAGTCATATATATATATATATATATATATATATATATATACATATATATATATATATGCTAGTTATAACAATTATCTTTACAAATACATGTAACATCATAACCAATTCTAAAACATGGTTTACATGCAACTTTTGTAAAAACTTTATACATAAGTGAAGAACACAGAGACTTAGGCATAATGACGTAAAACATATATACTTACATATATTAAAGTTATAGCCACATACCTTTTCTTGCTTAAAAACATACTTGTTAGACACCACATAAATTATTTGAAATTCTTAGACTTTCTCTCAGCTTCTCCCTCTATTCTCTCTCAAGTTCTCTGTACTCTCTCTTCCTCAGGATAACAAATAATAAAATTGATAACTCAAGTATACGTAAAATAAAAGAAACCGATATGGCCTTAATTCCAATACTAAATATATCAGTTACACTATAATAAACGTATATCCATTATAAATATATTTTATTTATTTAATTTGTTTTATTATTAATTCAAAATTAAAAAAAAACAAAAGCCATAAGGCTTTGTTTGGCGAAACAATTTAAAACTAAGAGACTTAATAAACTTAAGCCTTGTTTGGCAAAATAAATTAAAACTACTTTAATTTATTTTAATAACCACTTATAATATAGTTATTTGTCATACTTCTATCTAATTAAGTTTTTATACTTAATTTAATTAATTCTAATAATAATTCATTGCATAATATAATAATTTATTTAATCATTATAACTCTCTAACTTAATTATTAAATTAAATTAGAATACTAACTCATTAATTATTTATTAAACAAATAAATAATCAAATCACATCAAATCAATTAAACAAATACTTATTCAACGATAAACACATCAATTAAATATTTATAAATATTTATATAATTCATTAAATATTTAAATATTGTAATTAAAATTTGGATTGTTACATCATTCCCTCCTTACAAGGATCCTGTCCTCAGAATGACAACTCAAACCACTCATTCGTTACAATCTCCCCTACTTACAAATATTTTGTCCCCAGAATCGAATACAGAAATTAAACAATTAACTCAGAGAAATCTTTCATCATTTTATCTAAATATAGATTTTATATTTCCTACTACATTCATTACCTAACAAATTCTAGGTTTTATTTCATAACTTTCATTTGAACTCAATTATATTCTGAATATTATATATCTTTTAACCCATTCATTTCCTTTTTTAAGGATCGTTATCATAAACACTCGGGAATCGCTATCATAAACACTCGGAATATTACATTCATCCTTTCTTCTAAGAATTTTGTCCTCGAAATTTTATTTATTAATTTTTTATCATTCATTCTGTCAAAGTAGATTTTACATCACTACTTCATTCATTCATTAGTTTCTATAACCACTTTCTTTCCACAAAGATCAATCTATAATTATTAACTTTTCTATTAAAAGTTTCACATTATTCTTTGATAACTCATCTACTTCTCACTTCAAAATATCTTTTCTCACTTATTCAACATACTCAGCATTCAGTGTCGCATTATACGACTTACTTCTTTCTAAGGAATATTTTCCTTTTTCACTTCCATCTTGCAGAATAACAGGAATCTTCCACAATTGTTCAATAATTGGGAAGTAGTATGAATAACTCAAGAATATAAAAGATTCCAAATCATGCTGAGGGTCACAAGACAATGAACTCTATTCTCTAGGGTTAATATTGCTTCACCTCCGGTTCTTCACACTTTAATCCCTCATTGGCAGATTGTTTATCAATCACAAAGACTGAAAACACCCTCCGCAAGTACTCTAGGTGATTAACCTATTGTACATGTATTGTGTACAAACATTTCAGCGCAAAGTATAAACTAAGTGTAACCTCTAATAAAAGAGTTGTTCATCTCAAAATTTAGAGTGCAAGCATTCAACTGAGGGTCTAATGACCACGACCCTTGTCCACAATTATAAGTAATCTTTCAACTTTAACTTTTATAGTCATACGACTATAATGACTTCAAGGTACTTAGGGGATCAATCATTCGTACATGTATTGTGCACAAATATTTCAGCGCAAAGTATAACTAAGCGTAACCCCTAATAATAGGGTTGTTCATCTCAGCTTTTCAACATCTGAATCCGCACCAAAATAATTTGGTTTGGCATAACTTCTCAAGAAACTCTTGAATTTCATGTACATCTTTCAATATTTGTCTAGCTGAATCAAATAGCATAGACCTCTACAATAACTCGGACATTAACCGAAATATACATATACATACATACATATGTATTCTCGTATCTTAAAGAAATCTCAAAAATCTTTTTATGACGTCATGATACCGCACTGTATTTACAGTTCGTTGAGGATTCCGTCATTTGGTGACTTTATCATACTACATCATACAATAGTGGGCTGACGATCCTTAGATCACCTCCAACACTAGGTAATACTGCATTGATGACTCTATCATTTTTATCATCTTTGCACCAGGTTACATGATGCATTAATGATATAAAATACATTTTTATATATTGCAAATCATTTTTGTCTAGCCGAAGTAATTAGCATAGACATACGAATAACAGTATTGATGTTAAAACTCATTGGTTCCATCATTTGATCCAATGTTTTTCAAGAAAATAAAAGTGTAAACATCAGCACGAAGTTAATAAATTTCGAAAGTCTAGCATAACTAATAGATTTGGAATACCTATGCTTCCACCATCAACTCCACTTTCTATAATGATCCATTGCTTAATAAGTCTATCTATTCCTATCATCCTCAATACTCCATTCACACTTAATTATACCCTAGTTCATCAAATTTACCACACGTTATGAGTTCAGGAACTTACCACAATCATATGAGTTTAAGAACTTATCCTAGTCAGACCATAGGCGTCCATTCGCTGAGGGGTTCAAAAACATACCATATAATTATGAGTCACAAACCTACCATAAGTATGAGTTTTAAGAACTCGCACTTAACCTTATAATATTCTCTAACTATACTCTACCTATCTGTTATACACATGAGAAAAAAATCACCTTCTCAACATGCATATAGCAAATAGCGCGACACAAACATTCTAATGATTATCATTGTGATAAACTGAGTGCAAGCACAAAACCCTCACCCATACAAAGGATTGTACAACTCAGCCATCACATGAGTTCTCAATTGAAATCCCACCTAGCTCTATCTTTCTTTTAACTTGCTCTTTGCTCGATACGAATTCCTCGTATCACATCATCTATAGCTCCTCATGAGTTATCTCGTACTATTTCATAGTACACCATCTTCATAGCATTAAGCTATAATCATTCAAATATTATAGACCATCTTTCTTCTATAATCATCTCTCTTAAAATTCTTTTGTTAACTCGTGATCGTTTTGTTTTACGATCCTCATTCTTTCTCTTTTTCATCATTTACAACATTATTCGTTATCTTGGCTATTGGAGTTAGGAAACTCCCATTTCTTATCTTTATATCTCTTCAAGATTCTTCTTTGAATCTTCTTGTTTATATAACAATTCTTCCTTTAAGAATTTTTAACTTCATTTACATCACTCAAAATTTCATTCAAGTTCTAAACTCTCATCATACGTGTCCATTTTTACACTTGGTACACATCGAGTCTCCAACAGTTTCAATATGGTACGCTGAGTGGTTTCCCACAAACAACCAACAAACTAGGTTCCGAGTTGCAAGTTCGTATATACCTCCGCTCCATGAAGGAATCGTTTAGCCCAGATACCATACATCAACTATTAAAGAGTACAATTGTACCACACTTAAACATAACTCTCTATTCATAACTTCTTTATCATTCTCTTTTTATAGACATTGTCTATTTATTATCACCTTACATCCTTATTATTGGAGTTGGGTAACCCCACATTCATATTCCTGATAACTCTGCGAGATTCTTCTTTGAATCCTTTCACGCAAGTTTAAATCCCCTCTTTATAAATTGCTTAAATTACGTCTTATTGTTCAAACTCTATTTGAGCTTATTCTTTCATTATCTTCACCTCTCTTCTCTAAGGTTATAGCCTACGGTACTCCTACCTAAGGTTTATAACCTACAGCTTTGATACCAACTGTAACGACCCCAAAATTCATACAATTTAAATCTCGACTTCGGTCGTTAACCATACATTTAATCTCTAATTTTACATCATTATTCGATATTAAAAACTCTAAAATTGCGGAATATTTAAAACGTTTATGCATTTCCTTCTTTCTTGCCCTGAATCGCAACCTTTACACTACATCTCTTTGATTCAATCTTATATCATGAATCGTTACAACAAAATGACTATACAAAGTCTTACATCATAACTAAATATCCATATATATTGGATAGCTCAACTTACATTTTAACAACATGTTACGTTCAAAATATGAAATACATTTTTCATAAAACATAAGTAATCTTCATGAATATAGATCTCTATAACTCACTTAGTACATATCTTTATGTTAAAATCTTGACCTGCAAAAGTGGTTATTTGCAAGAGTGAGCTCGACAGCCCAGCAAAGTCTAACAGTTTTCATGCATCACATAACACATAATAACATGCTCGATATACATCTCATTAAAGTAACATGGCATACATGCTTTTAATTCACATAGCAAATATAAAGATTGAGTTCCTTACTCAATCATCATTACTTAGCCAAAACAATGCAGTCATATATTGACTTTAACATTTCATTATTCAACATGTATAACATATCATGCAATTTAAAACAGTTCATCAAGTCCCCGTAGAAAATAGGAACTAAAAGACTTGCCTTGATCGTTGTTTATCAATAACAGTTTAACAGCTTACAGCTATCTGCACTTCACGTGCCCTACGCAATTATATAATCATACACATCAAATATTAGTCACATAACAACATATAGTAATTGTAATATAAACTATACTATATGTCTCATAATCTTTCCTATTAATAAATACATAATGTTCAACTTAATTGTGTTAACTTTCAACTTATATCTCACTGTATTTCATATTCGCAGTTCATTCAAGTGCTTAAGTCTTACTAGGACTACTTATTGGTTTTATATTAAACCCATTCCATATCTTATAATATCCATTTCAATTGAATTGAAACACTTTTTATGTTCATTAACACTTGGCACGACATTTCGAAGTTCATTCGTCACACGCCCGATTTGTCTCTCTTGTGTATGCTTACTATGCTTCTATAACTCATCTAATACATCATGTATTAATTTTAAGCATCATTATAATTACTAATATTCATGTTTTATGACTTAGGACATCATCTTTTATGGTCAAGAGCACTATACATGCATATGTGCATGTCCGACGCCCTCCGATTGCCTCCGAAAACACAACCGTCCTAAAATATGGCCATTTTAACCCATCATAATGACCTCATGAAAAACTTAAAGAACGAAAGTTGTAGGTATACTCGTCTTTGTTCCGGATCATCTTGAATCACCTCAATCGGAGTTCGTATGAGGAAGTTATGGCTATTTTACTACAAGAGGTCAAAACTGTCCAAGTCAGACTACAAATTCGGTGCTGGGGCGCGAGGACTAGGTTATACAGTGGCGTCGGGGTGCGAGATTGCTGCTAGGGCGCGAATTTCGGCGCTGGGACACCAACTTTTGGCGCTGGGGCGCGAATTATGGCGCCGGGGCGCGATTTTTGGCTCTGGGCTCAAATTTTGGCGTTGGGACGCCGAAACTTGCAGAACCCAACCACGAAGAACATAACAAAGCTATTGTCTTTATTTTTAACAGCAATTAACCCCATTTAACATGTATAACTTATATAAATTACACATATACACACTACCCAACATGCATATACTAGTTTAAATTACTAAACAATAATCACAGAAAACAAAATTCTTTGAAAACCTTATTTTAAAACAAAACTCCATGTTTGACATTTGTTAAACACAGTGAACACTGTAATATCTAATAACCACCAATTTGATTACTTTTAAACTATAATTCTCTGTAGTTCATACCCAATTAACATACCCGACTTTCAATTCTACAATTAGAATACAATCAATTACTAATTTTGTTATCCTACAAAATATGTTCATACTCATATGTTTTTACTATAAAAACTCTTTTCTTTCATTTGATCGTAATTAGCATACAATCATATATATATATATATATATATATATATATATATATATGCTAGTTATAACAATTATCTTTACAAATACATGTAACATCATAACCAATTCTAAAATATGGTTTACATACAGCTTTTGTAAAAACTTTATACATAAGTGAAGAACACAGAGACTTAGGCATAATGACGTAAAACATATATACTTACATATATTAAACTTATAGCCACATACCTTTTCTTGCTTAAAAAAATACTTGTTAGGCACCACATAAATTATTTGAAATTCTTAGACTTTCTCTCAGCTTCTCCCTCTATTCTCTCTCAAGTTCTCTGTACTCTCTCTTCCTCAGGATAGCAAATAATAAAACTGATAACTCAAGTATACGTAAAATAAAAGAAACCGATATGGCCTTAATTCCAATACTAAATATATCAGTTACACTATAATAAACGTATATCCATTATAAATATATTTTATTTATTTAATTTGTTTTATTATTAATTCAAAATTAAAAAAAAATAAAAGCCATAAGGCTTTGTTTGACAAAACAATTTAAAACTGAGAGACTTAATAAACTTAAGCCTTGTTTGGCAAAATAAATTAAAACTACTTTAATTTATTTTAATAATCACTTATAATATAGTTATTTGTCACACTTCTATCTAATTAAGTTTTTATACTTAATTTAATTAATTCTAATAACAATTCATTGCATAATATAATAATTTATTTAATCATTATAACTCTCTAACTTAATTATTAAATTAAATTAGAATACTAACTCATTAATTATTTATTAAACAAATAAATAATCAAATCACATCAAATCAATTAAACAGATACTTATTCAACGATAAACACATCCATTAAATATTTATAAATATTTATATAATTCATTAAATATTTAAATATTGTAATTAAAATCTGGATTGTTACAATGTCATCAATAAAGACAACAACGAACTGATCTAAATAATCTTTAAATACCTAGTTCATCATATCCATGAAAGCCACAGGAGCATTAGTCAATCCAAAAGACATGACTAGGAATTCATAATGACCGTACCGAGTTCTAAAGGCAGTCTTTGCGATATCCTCAGTTCTAATCTTCAGCTGATGATATTCAGAACGAAGATCGATCTTTTAAAAGAATTGTGCTCCTTGCAACTGGTCAAACAGGTCATCAATTCGAGGTAGCGGATACCTATTCTTGATAGTGACATGGTTCAATTCCCGTTAGTCAATATAAAGTCGCATACTCCCGTCTTTCTTCTTTACAAATAAAACAAGAGCACCCCAAGGAGATGTACTAGGATGAATAAAATCGATGTCCAATAACTCCTGTAGTTAAACCTTTAACTCCTGAAGTTTAATAGGAGCCATTCGATATGGGGTTTTAGAAATGGGCTTTGTACCAGGTTCAAGATCAATAAAGAATTCAACTTCACGTTCCGGGGGTAGACCGAAAAGTTCTTCAGGAAATACATCAGGAAACTCACTAACAACAGGAATATTATTCAAATCTAACGTGTCTTTATTCAAATCCATAACACAGGCTAAGAAAGCTTGACATCCGTTTTTTAATAAACGAATGGCTTTTTGACTTGATATAACAGTGATTGATTTGGTGGTTTAGTTGCTTGAATTCGAACAACACGTTGATTAGGAATATGAAAATTAACAACCTTACGAAAACAATCAATTTTGGCATGATGAGTAGTTAACCAATCAATCCCTAAAATCACATCAAAAGCAAGTATCTTTAAAGAGATAAGATCAACAGGTAATGTGATGGTGCGAACTTGGATCAAACGAGATTTATAAACAGTGGATGTAACGGAGTTTCAACAGATAAGTCAAAGTCTAATTTCTCAGAAGTCAAATTCAAACATTGAGCACAAGTAGGAGAGATAAATGAATAGGTAAAACCGGTATCTAATAAAGTATAGACTTCGCAAGAATTTATAATTAACTAACATGTGATACCTTCGTTCGGGTTCCTCACGTTTTGAGCAATCACGACAAACCCTCTTCCAAGAACCGCTGACTTTGACTTGTTCGTATCCGCCTCTGGTGTCACCGTCCCAACTGGACTTAACTTTGCACTAGAGTACATTCCACCCTTCATTAGTTCGTCGCATTCCTGATCCATGATTTGGATCATTACTCTCCGATCCATATTGAATTTGGGTTGACCGCTCTTCACAGGGTAATTTCGAACTCGATGTTGGATTCTCCCAATTGCTGTCCAAAAAGCGAAATCCATTTCATCCATTTTGGCCTTATTGGATCGAACATCTTTTTCTACAATATCAACGCGTCGTGCGGCTTTTACCCATGCATCCTCCATTCTCATTTGTTCGGTTGCTTCTTCTTTCATCAGAACTTTGATCATAACATTCTCAAATTCCAGCTCTAATATCTTATACTCTGCCAAAGAATGCTTTTGTTCAAACATCGTACATCGGGTAACACAATTTTGAATTGTTACATCGCTTTGTTCCACGACCGCCTGCCGTTCTTCAGCCTGCTCTTCTAACTCATGAATACGATTTTGTAATTCTAAATTTTGATCATAAAATTCTTCTAATAAATTCTCCTCAGGTTCCTCTTCTTCCTCTTCTTCCTCACTCTCAGCTGCTACCTCTGCGATTATCTCGGATGCAACTATTAATTCTTCACTCACCACATGGATATAGAGCTGAAGGGAACTTGTACCGTATAGCAACACTCAAAGTATTAAAATACTCACAAGAATACGGTCGATAATATAAAGAGAGAAGATTTTAGTTTCTGGTGTGATTTTTAATTCAAACTTAAGCACCCTATTTATAGAAAAATGCTTAGAATACCAAAGAAGAAAATTTAATAAAATAATAATATATTTTATTAACTTTCCTACGCACGCAAACTTGGTCCAAAATCAGCCACACACCTCACCAAAAGTCACAAAAATGTTTTTCATGCAAAAGTCACTTAAAACTCCAAAAAAAAAATAATCAATTAATCCGAAACTTCAATAATTCATAATAAATAGCTCTTTTATCAGAAAAATTCAAATCTTATGTCCATTCCATAGGAAATTTAATTCTCTACAACTGTGTAGTTTTATGTTTTTCTAAATTTCAAACAGAAATTGACCGAAATCTACATACGGACGATTTTACAAGCTATAATCAAATTTCAATTAAGAAATGTGGTCCACATACATGAAAAACATGTTTTAATTATTTTTACTAACAAAAATAATCTTCCTCCTCATATACTCATATATCACACATTCATTGTAAAAATGTCACCATTATTATATTATTATAATATAATAATATATTTAAATGAATTTTTTATTAGAAAAAGATAAAATATTATTTTTCAACAATTGTCACATTAAAAATTTTCTCCATCTATGTCCGCATACAATGAATATTTTTCTCATCATATAAATCAATAATTAATTATTCACAAATAATATTACAGAATCACAATACTGACAACCAGGCAGTTCCCAATAAAGAGGGGGTTTTCCAATAAGGATCTCTCCTTACTGGCGCGTAATTAGTTGACCAAACCTCTCCTTAGACAAAACTTTCTAGACATTGCCAATAATGTTATCTAATAATATTATTCAGATAATATGAATTATTGCTCCGATAATGAAAAATACTGCGTAGTGACAATTATTGAAACAACAGTAATATAAAATATCAGCGTAGCAATTATTGAATCAATAAAATAAAATATTGAACATTAATTACTATAACAATTATTGAGTAGTGTCTTCTTACGTAAGAATCAATAATTGGTGCAATACCGTGTGCTACTATATTTTAACCACCGAGTATTTCAACAGTATTAACGGTAACAACTACGCCGTTATTTATAAACAACTTCTACTTGTCGTTTTCTTCATCCAATCGCTTTCCATTATGGGGCCCACATAAGGGTGCGCCGTCGTGCGAATATTCCCCGACAGTAAGAATATTCCATGACCAAACGAATATTCTCCGACAACAATGAATATTTTATAACCACTTGCTTATTTGAAATATTTGCGCATTTCACCCATAACTAACCACATTAATCAAATCAACCCTTACTATTTCAAAATAATAAATAGAGAAAATTAAATTTCATTTATAATAAGTTGGGATCTTACACTGGAACTAGGAGAGGAGAGATGGGTAAATCATTTGCTAGTATGACCTACCTAAGCTTATTTGTTATTTAATTGGTCAGTCAGAATATTGGGATAATATGTGGCATGTCAATTAACCTTTGTTTTGTGACAGTGTTTGAAAATGGCATCTAAAAATGTTGAGATAAGCAATGGAGCACATTAGACCGTTGAGTCACCGATAATCAATAACCAAGATAATGTGCATCAAGAAGGTAATAATCCTCATGTAAACAACAACATCAACCAAATGATGAACGACGGGATGTTTAGGAGCTTTCTACAATTCATGCAACATCAAGCGAGAGAGACTACTGTTCAAAATGTAGCTGGAAACATTGGCAACTCAAGGATGGTCACCGCTAAGTAATTCAAGGAGCTGGGACCACCGATGTTTTTGGGAAAGCCAAAGCCACTTAAGGCAGAGACGTGGATTTATCAGATCACCAAGATATTTGATGTCTTAGGATGCTCCGAGGAGCAAAAGGTTCTATTTGCCACCTTTATGTTGCGAGTAGAGGCAGATTACTAGTGGGAATCTGTAAAATGTATTCAACTTTTCGCATTAAAGATGTATTGGGAGAAGTTCAAAGAATTATTCAATGACAAGTACTTTCCCAAAAGTATTCGTCACATGAAGGAGGTGGAATTCATCAAGCTAGAGAAAAATAATATGACCGTATTGCAGTATTAGGCTAAGTTTGCGGAGTTATCCCGGTTTGCATCCCATTTGGTAGATAATTAGGAGTGTATGATGTGAGTGTTTCTAAGAGATTTGAAACCCGAAATACATCAATACCTCATTTCTCACAAACTTTGCTTGTATTCAGATGTTGTTAATAGGGCTCAGTTTATTGAAGTGCGGTAATGAGTCAACCCAACCAAAAGATAGCAGCCGACAAAACGATAATACCAGTGGTAGAAGTCATCGAAGCGGTGATAATAAATGTGGAAGAAATCATCATGCCAGAAACGGTAACCACTTCGATAGTAATCATGGCTAAAATAATAGAAGTGGAAATTTCAAGAATAGAAGGTTTAATAATGATGGAAAGACCGTAACACCAGCACACATTTTCAGGAAAGGAGAACGACCACCGGTCGTATGCTACAAATGCGGAAGGGAGGGACACATCAGTCCAAACTGTACGCAGCAACCCAAAGCGTGTTACAATTATGGAAGAGAAGGTCACCTAGCCCGATTTTATCGTGTAGTGAAGTCAAGTCCAGCTGGGATGGAGACACCAAAGGCTATCCAGACAAGTCAAAGCCAGTAGTTCAAGGGAGAGTATTTGTTGTGACCTCCCAAAAAGCGAGGAACCCAAACAAAGTTATCACGGGTAAGCTAATAATAAACTCTTCTGAAGTCTATACCTTATTTGATACTGGTTCTACCAGTTTTTTTATTTTTCCCACTTGCGCTCAACGTTTAAATTTAACTTCGGAGAAATTAGACTTTGACTTATCTGTTGAAACTCCGTTAGGAGAAACCTTCATTACATCCACTGTTTATAAATCTTATTTGATTCAAATCGGCACCCTCACATTACCTGTTGATCTCATCTCTTTGAAAATACTTGCATTTGATGTGATTTTAGGAATTGATTGGTTAACTACTCATCACGCTAAAATTGATTATTTTCGTAAGGTTGTTTGCTTTCATATTTCTAACCAACCTATTATGCGAATTCGAGCAACCAAGCCACTAAAGTCAATCACTATCGTATCAAGCCATAAAGCCATTCATTTATTGAAAAATGGCTGTCAAGCTTTCATAGCCCATGTCACATATTTAAACAAAAATACGTCATATTTGAATGATATTTCTATTGTTAATAAATTTTCTAATGTATTCCCTGAAGAACTTCGTGGTCTACCCCTGAAGCGTGAAATCGAGTTTTGTATTGACCTTGAACCCGGTACAAAACTCATTTTCAAAACTCCAAATCGAATGTCTCCTATTGAACTTCAGGACTTAAAAACCCAACTTCAGAAATTATTAGACATCAGTTTCATTCATCCTAGTACGTCTCCTTGGGGTGCACCCATTCTATTTGTGAAGAAGAAAGATAGGAGTATGCAACTTTGCATTGACTATCGAGAGATGAATCATGTCACCATCAAAAATAGGTACCCGTTGCTTCACATTGATGACCTGTTTGACCATTTGCAATGTGTTGCCTCCTTTTTATTTTAGCAAAACGGACTCTAACTCATGCAAGTATACATGGGTCAACAAGTAGTACAGAGTAAGAAAAGTATCGATCCACGAAGAAAGGTGTTAAATCTAATTTATCATGCAACAATTTATCACTATTTCTATATGCTCAAACTATCAATTAATAGATGAATTTATATCTAAATTATTTATCAACACATTAAATAAATAATATTACAAAGAGGAAATAACATTTGGAGAGAAATGGGATTCTAATTTCATCTAATGCTTCATCTCAAATGTATGCATCATGTAATGTCTACTTATTAAATACGGAAAGCTAGTCGATAGCACATAAGTGAAATACATACATTTTTCAACGAACTATGCCCAAATTACACAAAATCCACAATTGATAGAATTCATGGAAGAATCACAATTGCTAAACTCACTATATGTATACGTGAATTTACAACAAATATGATTTAAGCTCAAACTCTCCAAATAACTACACATGGTGAAATAGTATATGACTATCCGTGTCACGAATCAGAAAGCCTAACATGAATAAGCCATATGAACATATGTCATTATGGTCTAATCTATTCTTATATTTTATTTTCCAAATCCATACAAAAAATTAGTATAAATGGTGATCAATCATTCAAACATTTAGCACGACCATAGTGAGTAATCCAATATTGAACAAATAACATCACAATCAGTCATACATGTTTAAATTACACATTAAAATCCATTAGAATCCCATAATGGAAATTAGTTCATTTCTGAACCAAAAGCCATTATGGGATTGAATCAAAACATGGAATTAAGAAATGCAATCAATAGATATAAGAGAAATGATAAAGCAAATATGATAATCTCTATTGCAAAGTATGTTTCCAGGCTTGTACAAATCCACCTCAAATCTCCAGAATGAAAACTAATTTTTACTCAGCAATCTAGATAAAATGAAGAGCTAAAAGTAGTAATCCAAATTCTCTTACTCTCTCTAGAGTAGTCTAAAACCCTAAAAAAATGTAATGAATAATAATAAAATTGATAAAAAAACCAAGTCTGGTAACCAACCATATCGTCTAAAATGAGCAAAATATAAAAAGTCAACATTTTTAAACTGAATACGACCGGCGCTGCCGCGCGATGGTGCAACGATTTTTAGGCGCGGGCGCACTGTTTAGCAGTATGCCAAGTGCGTGGTGCAGGCGTGCCATGGTCCTTTTGTTATTGGATCACGGTCGCGCTGCTACTGCACTTTGCATCCTGCTGCTTCTTGTCTGCTACTTGCTTGATCTTCATTTCCTCTCTTCTGCACTTAACCATTTCATTGATCCTCCTACTCACATGTTCAAGTTTCGTTGTTATCTATTCTCTTGCACAAATCCACCGTGCTAAGTTAGCGCTATCTCAATGCCATTCCACGCCATTATGTTGCTATGGGAGGTCCAGCTATGCATACTGCAAAATAAATATAAAAAAAAAATAAAACACAATAAAACTACTTCGGTTAAGAATAATTCATTTGAGTTGATAACCAATAAGTAGGTATAAAACCTACTTATCAAATACCCTAAAACTTGAATTATTGCTTGTTCTCAAGCAATGTATACAAAAATAAAATGAACAATGCAACTACATACTATGCAAATTACACTATGATGCAAGTGAGTCCTAAGATTTCCAGCCACAATAGAATTCCAATCAAGTGTGCCTCAGAGAATTATCCAGATTCAAGAATAAAGTATCTAACTTATAATATTCATTGTCCGCAATGAATGAAGGTAAAGGGTTATAAGGAACTCCCCTAATTATCAGCTCGATCACCCTCATCGGGTGGCGAATCTGGTAGTGGAAAAGGCACTGTTGTCCTGAACTGTGGCCATTCAAGCATTGTTCCTTGCTGCGCAAAAGCCTCAGCTAGGGCCCGTGTTAAACCATTTGCTAATGCTTCTAAATTATCATACATCGCATCTACTTTTCTCTCCAACCTTCGGAGACGACGATTGTCATTTAGAGCAGTGGCATGGGCTAAAGTTCCTGCGTCAGTTATGCACGTGGGCCGCGGAGGTGGCACCGACGATGCTGTAAGAAGAATGAAGCCTTTGCCTCTTGGCTGTGGCGTACCTCCCACCCAATCCTCAAACTTAGCAATAGTAGCATGGGTGATATCTTGGATTGGATACTGCATTTGTCCATCATCCCAAGTGACCCCTTGTTGTGCACAAAGACTAGCTATAACAGATACATGTGGGATGCTTCCTGTGGTGGTCCCCCTCATTTAACATAACATATTTTGATGAATAAGGTGGCCCACATTAATGTATTTTCCTTTGACTATTCCCCACAAGATAATTGCCCGCTCAGTTGTGATCTCATTCTGATTTAATGATGGCATAAGCTTTGGATAAATAAATAAGTTCCACGCCTTGGCATAGCGATTGAGGGTTGAAGTAGAAAAAGTTATATGCTGATTTATGTCAAGCCTGCACTTCCACTGCGTACCCGGTACGCACAAGTTAGTGATAACCATGTCCAAGTCGGTCTCAAACCGTTCAACCTCTACCCAATTTACATTTAGACGCCCAGTTGGTGGGTTAGGTGAGTTAAACACACTTCGAATCGCCTGTGGGCGATAGTCCACTTGAACTCCTCTGACAATAGATAGCCCACTTATGGTGTCTTTGGCATTGGCATAAAATTCTCGAACAATCCCTATGGGTACATGCATTGGAGTAGCAGTCACTCCAACCCATCCTCTTTCACGTATCATATCCCATAGCTGAACATCTTGTTTTTCAGGCTTGAACCCACGTTCCCTAACAAAAGTCTTGGACACTACTATAGTATTCCATTTGGACACCAAGACTGATAAACTTTGTATGGTCCACTACATCCTCACTTTGGCTGCTGGAAGAAGATGATGATGAAGTAAGGGAACATGCTCTCTTTTGCCCCATATCAAATGATGAAGAAAACCCTTGAGATGAAGAGAAAACTGTGACTGAAAAGTATACGCTCTATATATTATCTCTCCCAAACTTGGAGTACTGACAAAGTTGGACAAACCCTAACTTTATCTTTGTAACTGAATGGAGGATCAGAGGAAGAGTTTGAACTTAAGAAGGATAAATGAACACATATAACATGTAGTGGTGAGAAGATAGAAATTTGAAAAGAAACGATTTTGGAAGAGGAAGAGATAAAGGCTTTGGTTCGTGACAGAGAGATAGGGAGGCGCACGTTCACAAGGAGTTATAACTAAATAAAGAGATGGGATGAGACACATTTTTTAAAAAACTTAAAAAAATTTCTGGCTCCAGTCTCGGGCGGGACCGCACGATATTTAAAGTTCGTCCTGTGGCTAGGAATGGTCTCCCCATGATGATAGGTATGCTTCTGTCTTCTTCATAATCCAAGATGATGAAATCAGCTGGGAAAATGAACTTGTCCACTTTAACTAGAACATCTTCTACAATACCCCATGGTTAAGTAATGGACCTGTCAGCAAGCTGTAAAGAAATATTCATCGGCCTTGGAGCCGACAATCCCAACTGATTGAACACTGACAGTGGCATCAAGTTGATGTTAGCCCCTAAATCACATAAGCATCTATTGAAACACATTTTTCCAATTGAATAAGGTATCGTGAAGTTGCTCGGATCCTTTAGCTTCGGAGGTAACTTGCGTTGAAGCATTGCACTGCACTCCTCAGTTAAAGCTACTGTCTCAAAATCTTATAACCTCTTCTTTCTTGAAAAGATACCTTTCATGAACTTTGCATAACTTGGCATCTGTTCCAATGCCTCAGCAAAAGGTATATTTATCTGTAGCTTCTTAAACACCTCCAAAAACTTATTAAACTATTTATCTTCCCTTTGCTTTCGTAACCTTTGTAGATATGGAACAGGGGGATGTACAACTGGTGGTTATCTGTTCACTGGGTTCTCAAGGGACTCTTCACTCTTCTTCTCCACTTCCCTCTATTCAGAACCTCTTTTACACAAACTTTCATCAAAACCATCTTCATCACCACGCGACCGCGCGGTTTCCTCTTGTAAAAGTGGCGTGGGCGCCCCATGTTGCAATCCTGCAGTCTGCTTCCCTGATCTTAAAGTTATACACTGACACTATTTTTTACCCTCTCTTCTTGGATTTGCTTCTGTATTACTTGGCAAAGACCCATGTGGTCTACTATTTAACGAATTTACCATTTGGCCCATCCGAGTTTCGAGATTTTTTATAGCCACTGCTTGGCTCTTAATCATCACTTCTGTATTTGCCATGTACTTGAGCATCATCTCCTCCATTTATTACTTTTTCTCTTTCTGAGGTGCAGATGGATGATGTTGCTTTTGTTGTTAAAATCCAGGAGGGTAGGGTGGTTTTGGTGTAAACTATTGGTGAGATGGTTGTGACTGATACTGATTTTGAGATTGAAATTGTTGATTTCGTTGATGTTAATTATTTTGGTTGTTGATCCAGCTGAAATTGGGATGATTGCGGTTGTTGGGGTGGAAAGAGTTCTGGAACTGATTCTGAGGCTTTTGGTAGTTACTCACGAATTGCACCGATTCTGAACTGATAGCACACTGATCGATTTGATGTGACCCCGCACATATTTAGCATACAAAAGCAACTGGCTTTACCTTACTCTCTGTCAAATAATCAATTTTCTTCGCCATAGCTGCCATCTGAGCTGACAACTGTGTAATAGCATCCACCTCTAACAATCCGGTAACTTTAGGCTGTGACATCCTGACTGTAGGATTCTAAAAATCATTAGCTGTCATTGTCTCTATAAGATTATAAGCCTCTTCATAACTCTTAGCCCATAAGGCTTCTCCTACAGCTGCATCTACAATCGGCCTAGACTGCCAACCCAATCCATTATAAAAGGTATTGATTACCATCCATTCTGGCATTCCATGATGGGGACATTTCCTTAGCATCTCCTTGTAGCGTTCCCTGGTTTCATATAATGATTCACCCTATTGTTGCTTAAACTAGGAAATCGCTGTCCTCATTTTAGCAGTCTTAGCCATTGGGAAAAATTTGGCTAAGAACTTTTGTGCTAAGTCCTCCCATGTTGTGATAGATCTAGCTGGTAACGAATGAATCCAACTTCTAGCTTTATCCCGCAAAGAGAATGGAAACAACCTGAGCCTATTTTCATCCTCTGACACCCCCATTATACTTAAATGTGTCACATATCTCTATGAAGCTCAATAGATGCTCATTCGGGTCATCTGTAGCAGTACCCCCAAACTGGACTAAATTCTGTACCATTTATATAGTTCCTGACTTGATCTCGAAGGTGTTGGCTGCTATAGCTGGCCTCACAATGCTCGACTGTAGCCCATTAATCTTAGGCATCGAGTAGTCCCTTAAGGCTTTATGCTACTCTTCTCTGGGCTCTTCTGCTGCTATGCTGGATGTTGAAGTTTCAAAATCTACTTGTATATTTCTACGTGCTCTCAATCTCCAAGCACTACCGTTAATATTTTCCTGTGCAGGAATCAACTCAGGATGTGACGATTGAGTGCGCATATACTATGCACAAGTACTTGAAATACAAACAAAAATAAAATAGAAATTAAGATAAGAATAGAATTGTCTAAGTCACACAAATTTAGTTTTAATTGATGACCACAATATTAAAAGTAAACGCATTTCCTTGTCGACGGCCCCAAAAACTTGTTGCCTCCTTTTTGTTTTAGCAAAACGGACTCTAACTCATGCAAGTATACATGGGACAACAAGTAGTACATAGTAAGAAAAGTATCGATTCATGGAGAAAGGTATTAAATCTAATTTATCATGAAACAATTTAATCACTATTTCTATATGTTCAAACTATAAATCAATAGATGAATTTATATCTTAATTAATTATCAACACAATAAATAAATATTATTACAAAGAGGAAACCAAATTTGGAGAGAAATGGGATTCTAATTTCATCTAATGCTTCATCCCAAATGTATGCATCATGTAATGTCTACTTATTAAATACGAAAAGCTAATCGAGAGCACGTAAGTGAAACACAACCATTTTTCAATGAACTATGCCCAAATTACACAAAATCCACAATTGATAGAATTCATGCAAACATCACAATTACTAAACTCACTTTATGTCTATGTGAATTTACAGCAAATATGATTTAAGCTCAAACTCTCTTAATGACTACACATGGTGAAACAGTATATGCATATCTGTGTCACGAATCACAAAGCCTAACATGAATAAGCCTTATGAACATATGTCATTATGGTCTAATCTATACTTATATTTCATTTTCCAAATCCATACAAGAAATTAGCGTGAATGGTGATCAATCATTCAAACATTTAACACGACCATAATGAAAAATCCCATATTGAAAAAATAACAACACAATCAGTCATACATGTTTAAACTATGCATTAAAATCCAATAGAATCCCATAATGGAAATTAGTTCATTTCTGAACCAAAAGCCATTATGGGATTGAAGTAAAACATGGAATTAAGAAATGTAATCAATAGATATAAGAGAAATAATAGAGCAACTCTGATAATTTATGCTGCAAAGTATGTTTTCAGGCTTATACAAATCCACCTCAAATCTCCAGAATGAAAACTAATTTTTATTCAGCAATCTAGATAAAGAGAAGAGCTAAAAGTAGTAATCCAAATGCTCTTACTCTGTCCAGAGTAGTCTAAAACCCTAAAAATGTAATGAATAGTAATAAAAACTAATAAAAAATGACGTCTGCTAACAAACCATATCGTCTCAAATGAGCAAAACACGCTCAAATTCAAAATATAACAAGTCAGCATTTTTAAACTGAATATGACCGGCGCTACCGCGTGATGGTGCAACGGTTTATGGGTGCGGGCGTGCTGTTTAGCAGTATGCCAAGTGCATGGCGCGGGCGCGCCATGGCCCTTTGTTATTTGAGCGCGGCTGTGCGATATGTAATTTTACCTCTTTATTCTCTTTAGCGCGAGTGCGCCATGTTTGACTATAATGGCAGCGCGGCCGCGCTGCTACTGCACTTTGCTTCCTGCTGCTTCTTGTCTACTACGTGGTTGTTCTTCACTTCCTCTCTTCTGAACTTAACCATTTCATTGATACTCCTGCTCACATGTTCAAGTTCGACTGCTATCTATACTCTTGAACAAATCCACCGTGCCAAGTTAACGTTATCTCCATGCCATTCCACGCCATTATGTTGCTATGGGAGTTCCAGCTATGCATACTGCAAAATAAACATAAAAAACGAATAAAACATAATAAAACTACTTAAGTTGAGCATAATTCACGTGAGTTGGTAACCAATAAGTAGGTATAAAACCTACTTATCACAAGGCGCTAAATTCTTTTCAAAGATCGATCTTCGTTCCGGATATCATCATTTAAAGGTTAAAACTGATGACATTCCAAAGACTGCTTTCAGAACTTGGTACGGGCATTACGAATTCCTAGCCATGTCTTTTGGATTGACTAATGCTCCTGCTACCTTAATGGATATGATGAACCGAGTATTCAAGGAATATTTAGATCATTTTGTGGTTTACTTTATTGATGACATAATCATATACTCCACAAATCGTGAAGATCATGAGCAATACTTGAGGATGATACTCCAAAAGCTTCGTGAAAAGAAGATGTATGCTAAGTTGAAAAAATGCGAGTTTTGGCTTGAGGAAGTAGCATTCCTTCGGCACGTGATATTGAATCATGAAATATCTGTTGACCCGGCAAAGATTGAAGCAATTCAAAGTTGGGAGCAACATAAGTCAGTGACCAAAGTACGTAGCTTTCTGGGCTTAGTTGGCTATTATCGGAGATTCATGGAAGGATTTTCTTAAATCGCTACTCCATTAACTCAACTAACTCGAAAAGATACAAAATTCAGTTGGAGCGAGGAATGTAAGAAGAGTTTTCAAGAACTTAAGAGGAGACTCATTTCAGCACCTCTTCTGACAATATCACCGGGTTCGGAGGGATTTGTCATCTATAGGGATGCTTCCGGCAGATGGTTAGGATGTGTTCTAATGGAACATGAAAAAGTCATAGCATATGCCTCATGACAACTCAAAGAATATGAGAGAAATTATCCTACTCATGATCTAGAGTTGGCAGCTGTCGTTTTCGCGCTTAAAATCAGGAGGCATTACCTGTATGGGGAGAAATTGGAGATCTATACGGATCATAAAAGCCTCAAATATTTATTCGCCCAAAAGAAACTCAACATGTGGCAATTGTAACATTCCATAATTTAAACTATAATATTAAATATTTATTGAGTTATATAAATATTTAATGGATGTGTTTATCATTGAATAAATATTTGTTTAATTGATTTGATTTTATTTGATTAATTATTTGTTAAATAAATAATTAATGAGTTAAGGAAATTATTATTATGTTGATATTTCAAATTGATGGTTAATTATTTATATTGGGTTGTGATTAAATGATTTATTTAATTAATTATTATCTGAATTAATTAAATTTAATATGAAAGCATGATTAAATAAAGTGTGATAAATAACTAGATTATAAGGAGTTATTAAAATAAATTAAAATAGTTTTAATTTAGTTTTATCCAAACAAAGTTCAAGGATATTAAGTGTTTAATTTTTAAATGGTTTTTGCCAAACAATACCATATGGCTTTTGGAATTCTGTTTAATTTAAATAAAATAAATAAAATATAATATAATTATAATCTATACGTTATATGTTTGATAACTAATATTTTTAATAAGGTCATTAGTAGGCTTATTATTATTTTTATGTTGGCTAGCCTATCAGTTTTTAATTTACGCTTAAGTTAGTGTATATTGGCTATAATGAGAAGAAAGAAGAGAAGAGAGCTTGACATAGAGAATTGAGAAGGAGCTTGAGAGAATTTGAGAGAGAATGTAAGCAATTTCCAGCAATTAACAAGGATTATATTAGCAAATTGATGGTATGTTCATAATCTTAGTATTACATATATGAGTTTTACGGTAATAATTTTCATACTTTGTGAATCTTATGTGTTTAGAATTGCTGCTATAGAATTCAATTAGGATGTTTACATGTGTTATGATGATTAGAGATTATGTTTAAACAAGTAAATTGCATGCTAATTTTGGATAATTTCGGTTTATAGTAGAAGAAAATTAATCGACAGTGTATGTTTGTATGTATTTTTCATATGGCTCAAGTAAGTACCAATTTTAATGGTCAATTCATATGTGAAATTGTAAATTGAGTCTTGTATATGTTAGTTCAATAAGAAATGAGCATAACATAATTTGAACGAAGCAATTTGGCCATGTATAGAGATTACGGTGTTCATTTTTGTGAAGAAACTCAAAAATGGAGTCTTAGTATGAAAATATGAATTTTGAGAAATTAAAATAATTTCAGTTGTTGTTAAATTGGGCTAAGTGATTGAATATGTTAGCAATCATGTTTATGATAGTTGTACATTTATTTTATGTGTTAATATTACTATTTAGTGTGTGAAATTCGTGTTAGTTGGCTTAAAAAAACTGTCGTAGCCGTATTCTGCAGAAACTGGGGTCTGTGCGTAATGCGACCGCGCAGTCTCTTGGCGCGGGAGCGCAGCCGCGCTGCAATCCAGTATAAAATTGGTGCGGCCGCGCCAGTGCCCAGTTTCAGACAGTGAAGTCTGCTAATTCTGCAGACTTTGAACGTTCAATGTAACTTAGCTTAATGTTAGGTTAATGTGAGAATCATGTAACAACAAGGTTAAACAAAGCCGTGTTATGTGGATTGTAAATTCAAAGTTGTAAAAGTGATTAGTAAGTTACGAACGTGTTATGCGTAACTTAGTATATACAATGAATGTTAGATAAGTGTTGTGATGTTAACACTTGGGAATTTTGAAATATATATGGTAGCATAAGACTTGTGCTAAAATAACAAGTTTTGCTAGTAATGCGTTTTATATTAAAAAGTGAATATTAGTATGTCTAATAGATGTTGTGGTTTAATACTGTGTATAGGTGAACGTGAGTTTTAATATTCTAGCTTACGCTCGAGGCAAGTTTTCTAACTCTACACTTTCGTTGAGTTAGTTCTATTATTACATTGTGTAACTTCATTCTTTTGATTGAGCAAATTTCTAAACTTCTCTTTTTACATTGAGCAAATTTTCTAACCCTACATTTACATTGAGCAAGTTTTTTACTTTAATCTTTCATTAATCGAATTCTTGTATTCCTCATTATTATTTGAACAAGCTAGCTATGACTTAAACTTTATTCAAACAAGTTTTGAATTCCAATATTTATTGAGGTATTCTAACTTGTTTATTGTTAGACAAGTTTCTTTATTGTCCTTCATGTACGATGAATGCAAATTTCTTGAATTCTAATTTCTAATGTTGTATTATCTTAGTTCATTTACTTGACACAAGTCATTCTCATAATGAGCAAGCTTTAATTTCAGCTTGTTATTACTTAATCTATATTCAATAATTATGTTATTATTGATCAACTGTTGTGTTATCAAACACTATTGATTCAACTAGTCCTCTAGTTGATGTTTGTTAAAATTCAAATTACCCTTGAAAGCTTATCCAAACCAAACTTTCTTTGGTGCGGACTTATATTCTAAATATTGAGATGAACAACCCTATTATTAGGGGTTTACGCTTAGCGTTGAAATGTTTGTGCATAATACATTGTACGAAGGGCTGATCCCCCTAAGTACGAGGAGTCCTTATAGTCTTATGACTGTTAAAGTTGAAGTTGAAAGATTACATGCAACTGTGGACATAGTTCGTGGTCTTATGACCCTCAGTTTTATATACTCCATATTTTGATTCCAATCGTTAGTTATTATTGATAGAGTACTATTCAGTGTTTATGAGCCTATTTGTTGGCAGTTATTTCATTCGTGTTGATTCATTTTTATATCTAGTGAGCAATTGTTTTGCTCACTCTTGCATATTTATACACTTATTGCAGCTAAGGTTGAGAAGGTAAATGAACCTACAAGTAGCAAAGGAAAGGGTAAAATGTACAAGTGATGAAGACTTGTAATTTTATTTTATTGTTATAATGATAGACTTTTAATAAGGATGTGATGTAATAATTTAATTTCCACATTTGAATGATTGTAATTAAAAGTTATATAACCTGGGAGATAATTTTTATTAACGTAATCCTGTATGGGTAGGTTTTATTATTCAATTTTATTATGATTGGGTAGTTAGATATGAATGTTTTGATTAAGTGAACACCAAATCTTAAGAAAATGAAGTACCTAGATTTGGGGGTGTCACAAGTTGGTATCAAAGATTTAGGTTATAAACCTTAGGTGGGGAAAAGCCTTAGGAATTAGCCTTTTGAAAAGATAGTGGTGATTAACTCTTATTGAGTTTTAAGGAAGAAGTAATAAAACACTTATGTGCTTATGTGTTTATAACTTATGTGCTCGTGAGTGTTGAGTAGTAATGATTAATAATTAAAACTTAAATTCTGTGTTAGGATGACTAAGGTCGGATAATCCAGTCAGGTTAGGGAGGAGGGACCTCAGATGCCTATAGAGGAGGAGCCTCGCGATATTCGGGTTTTTTAGGAACGACTACTGCCACGGGAGTCAGCCCCGTTGGTCACAGTGGTTGAAGATGAGGATAATGACGTAAAAAAACGGATGAGGAGGATCCCGTTGAGTTGACACATGAGGATGAGGATGACGAGGACGAGGAGGAAGAGACACCACTAACCTCGATAGCCGCTCGTATGTATGATGAAGTCTACGATCGTAACGTGGAACTTCAAGATACAGTCGAGGAATTGCAAGAGATAGTAGTTGAACAACAGACTGCAATGACACATAAAGACGGCGAGATCCAGGATCGTGAGGAATGTGGGACAAACGAGATTGTGTAATTTAATTTTAATATTTATTGAATTAAATAAATATTTTCGATGATTTAATTATTAGATTAAATAAATAATTGATGCAATTGTGATAGATTAATTTAATTATGTGTTATATTTATTAAATTAATGTAGAGAATTTTTATTATTCAAAGTATGTAATTATGTGAGCTTATTGAATTAAAAGAAATATTTAATAAGCCTAATATTATGTTATTTAAATTGATAATTAATGAGAAAATTAATTATGTGACTGTGAATTAATGAGAAATTATTATACTTTATTCAATTTAAATTAAATACGATATCTGAGTTATTGTGTAATTGGGTGTGACATTATTAAACTATAGTATAAGAAGTTAATTAAATTAAGGGGAAAACTTTCTAACAATTTAGCCAAACAAAGCCTTAAGGGAGGTTTAGAGCAGTTAAACCATGATTGGAATAACTAACCTCCATGTTGCAGTTAATAAGCGCTTGAATTAGTCTCTATTTTGAAGACGCACTTTACTTCTGAGTTAACTGAGAGAAAAATACATAGAGAAATTGTGAAGTTGAGAGAATCTGTGAGTGTGTGTTTGATCTAGTAACTGAGAAAGGATCATCAAGGCTCTCCTAATCTACACTTATACTCTGGGTAATTACTTTAACCTAATTTCTATTTTTACGTTGTTTATGTTTTTAAGAAAATGACTTTATGTTCTGTAAAATCTCTATAGTTGGGAAAGGAGTAAAAATTATGTGTTAATATGTTAAGTATAACATGTTTTATTATACATATTGTATAAACCATAGCATCAATTTCACAAACTACGTCGTATATTGTTGCTACAAAATTATAGAGTATAAAATATGGCTATATGGCCTTACGTACCAAATTTGATACGTCTATCATAGGTTATATCATAAATTTATTGTTGTAAAGGATTATGTGTATTAAAACGAAGAGACCAAACTTTAAATGAAAGGATTCGATGTTATAACGAACCCGTAGTGTTTATTTTCATGTTTTGTATTCAAAACTTTAAAAAACAACAAGAACAGTAAATTACATGTGTTGATTCTGCAAATTATATGTTTTAACTTGTTAAAATCATGCTAGAAGGGTTAATTAATTATTATGTATATATATATATATATATATATATATATATTACAGTGTTTGGGTATGTCTAATTTCATGTAAGAATAAATTAATTGGAGGTGTTGGCCATGTTCTGAAATTTTTCGCGCATTACAGAATTGTTACTGGTTCGCCGCACTGCGGCGCCAGTTCCACGCCTTAAGACCCGCGCCGTAGCGCCAAGAGTCGAGCTGCAGTGCGGGCCACGCCGCAGTGCCGAAAGCAAGCACAACAGTGGCGCTGCAGTGCCACTCTCCAGAATGTTTAGAAACGAAATTTTTTAAGTGTTCAAGTACATGAATGTGTTAGTAACCTAATCTAATGAACATAAAAATATGTTAGAAGTATAATGAGATGTTAAAATAGTTTCTTAGCATGTCAATAACGCATTTAAGTGTGTATTGAATGATTGAACACATAGTTAGCTTATTGTTCGTGTAGTGTAATATTATGTGACTATAAGTGTGATAATTGACTAAGTATAGTCATAATCCGAGTTAGACAAAAGAATAAACTTGTGATGATTAGTTATATTATAATTAACTGTCATTGTGAATATGAATGGTATGTAGGATTAAATCGAAGAACGTGTATAATAAATGTGTAATCTATACACGAAGCAAGTTTCCTAACCTTACTTGTATCATTATTCGAGTTTACAAATTCCGCCGAGTAAATTCTCGTTATTATTAAATCAAGTTCAAATTGTTATATTGAAGATTATTTATCTTTTCAAAGTATGATTCTGTTATACAATAATTGTTCTATTGTATACCTCTTGAGATTGTTATTCAATTTAAATATCATTTATTGTTGAACCATATTAGACTAGTGAACCTTATTTGATTCGACTAGTCCATAGTTGGTGAACGTTCTAAATTTTAGAACTCTTATTAATTTATCCAAACCAAACTTCCTTTGGTGCGGACTCTAATGTCAAATTGAGATGAACAACCCTGTATAGGGATTACTTATGCGTTAGCGTTAAGATATTGTGCACAGTATGGTACTAAGGGTTGATCCCCCTAAGTACGAGAAGAAGAGTTCATAGTCTTATGACTGTTAAAGGTTTCAAGTTTAACCATTGATACCTAAGACATAGTTCAAGGTCTTATGACCCTCAGAATTCTTTTGATTCTTGTTATTCATTCTTGATTCAAAAGTTGAGTTTTATTTCAGAAGTCTTTGATTCACTCGCATGTTATTATATTGTCATTTCATTATTATACTTGTGGGCAATCGTGCTCACTCTTACGTAATAATAACATTGTAGTTAAGAACGAAAGATCCGATGAGCCTTCTACTAGCAAGGGCAAGGGAAAGATTAACAAGTGATGAAGACTTGTTATTTTATGTGATGTTGAACTTATGTGTTAAGACTTGTGTTGATGTTGTGTAAGACTATAAATTGTTTGTGTTTCTGCAGTTAAGATTTAAGGTTAGTATGACCTAGGATTGATGTATTTAATTTAGATGTTGTAACTCCTTAAGGAGGGGATTGAGTTATATCTATTAATGTCTTTATTTATTATGGGTAGATAGATATATGATTTTTGAATAGTGAACACCAAATCATGTGAAAATTTAAGTACCGGATTTGGGGGTGTCACAGGTTGGTATCAAAGCTGTAGGTTATGAAACTTAGGTGGGGGAACAACCTTAGGTAGTAGCCTTACAGGAAGAACATAGTGATGGAAAACTCTTATCGAGTTCTAAGAGATGAATTTCTTAATTCATTGAAGATAATAAAAGACTTTATGTGTTTATGTGTTAAATTATGTGCTCACTAGTACGACTTAGTAACTAAAACTTGAAAATGTGTTGTCAGAATGTCGGATGTTGGAGGAACTAGTCGAGCTGGGGAGGAGGAACCCTGAGTACATACTGAGGAGGAGCCCCGATATATTCATTTTGTCAGGGAGCAATTAGTACAGAGGTAGCCGTCTCCGTTGATCACTATTGTTGGTCAGGAGCATGAGCTTGAGACTGATCCAGAGGAGGATCCTGAGGAGGAAGAGGAAGAGGAAGAAGAGGAGTTCCCATCGAACTCCATCGATGCTGAGATATACGATGAACTATATGACCGTAACGTAGAGTTACGTGACACTGTCCAGGATTTGACTGAGAGGACGATTATTCAACAGATTACCATCGAGCAGAAGGATAGGGAGGTTGTGACTCTCCACAGAAGAATAGGAAATGTAGAATGGGATTTGGTCCACGAGAAGGGTCAAACCAAGGAAAAGTTTGAAGAGATAGAGAAGTTGAAGAAGGAACTGAAGGAAAGCTCAAAAAGGCTGATCATAGCAGAGGAAGGCTGGGTAAGAGAATCACGTCGCGCTGATCATGCAGAAGATGATTGTCGTGCGAAGAAGGCTAAGCTTCGGGAGACGTACTCTACATTACAAAATGCAATGGATGAGGCTCAAGATCGAGTTATGAGATACCCAATTCAGTTTGAAGGACTACCATCGTACATGCTAGATCGCAGGATGATGTGTCTCATTATGGAAGAGGAACGTATCAAGGCTATTCAGCGCCTTAACAGACAGTGATATGATTTGTTTAATTATGTGAAAACTTATCTGGTATTTAGATGTAAATTCCGATGTGTTTATAAACAAAGAAATATTTTATTATTTTAAATCCTGTAGATTCTTTATCTCGAGATAGGTGATGTAAATAGCACTGATGCTATCGTTTGATGCTAAAACTTTTGATTTGAATAAATATATCAAGTTGTTTGAGATAATGTGTTAAGTGATTATGTGAAATTGTTGAGTAAGCCTTAACTATTTAGAGAATTTAATAAAGATCTAATAAACGTATATTTTAACAGAAATATGCCGCCGAGAAGAAGACAAAACTGTCAACCAGCTCAGGAAGAATCAACGAATAACAACAACAACGCCAATGCTCCCGTTCAACAATTGGTGAACTTACTAGCTGGATCGATGAATAATCAACCTCAAGCTCTATCGAATACGATGTTTAAGGATTTCAAGGCAGTGGGACCACCAGAATTTAATGGTTCCATGAACTCGATAGAAAATCAGACTTGGGTTATGGAGATGGAGAATGTTTTCGATGTCACTAGAGTTAGAGAGGACCAGAAGACCACTTTTGCAACATTCATGCTGAAATCCGAAGCCAGTTATTGGTGGCAAGCAAATAAGGTCCGTGGAGGTGAAGGTGTGATTACGTGGGAAAGGTTCAAGGAGATGTTTTTTGAGATGTATTTCCCGACCAGCTCGCAAAATCAATTGGAGGTTCAATTTCTGGAGTTAAAGCAGGGGAATATGTCTGTTCCTGATTATGCAGCTAGATTCAATGAGTTGGCGAGGTTTGCCACATATCAAATGCACACAGATGAGAGGAAAGTAAGAAGGTTCGAACAAGGACTGAAGCCGTGGTTGTATATTAAGGTGTCGATGTTTCAGTTAAAGACATTCGCCGGGGTACTAGAGAAAGCCATACTCGCTGAAGGTGGAAGAGATGCGGTAACCAAATATAATCAGGATCAGAAGAAAAAGAAGAATGAAAATGAAGGAATCAACAAGGCTAGTGTGTGACGCCCCAAAATTCGGTCTATCTTCACACCCGGATTCCGTACGTCACGAGTACATCCTTCATCCACCATACATCATTATATACTAAAATATAACAACATACACTCTCAAATCCTAGGTTCTGGAAACCTTATAACCTATTTCCTTACAAATAATGGTAAATTACATTATCCATTTTATCTTACACGAGTGACTTTCATCCGCCACAAAGGATTCATAACTGTTCATTAAACTAGTCTATAGTTTAATTCTACCATTCTATATTACAAGTCTTCATTTGCTCTGCACGTACATTCACATACTGAATGACACTTCGTCTGGATACCTTCAGCTTGATCTTTACGGGATCCTTAAGTTCTTCTAACCATAATCGCTGAAAATTGTTTTTCATTTAAAGCAAGTGTGAGCATTCAATTGCCCAGCAAGTCATAACAGTTGAACAAGCAACTTCAGAATTTAAAACATTTCCTTAGAACTTCTATAACCGAACAAAGGTTATGAAGCAGCTTGAATAATAGGAATAATCTCGATTCCTATCATTTTAAAACATCAATCACTTTTACTTCGAAATACTTTCATTCCTCTACCTTTTTCATATACATCCTGTCTGGCTAGAATCATTAGCACAGACTTAACAATAACGGTTCATGTATAAACAAAACATACTTGTATTGAACAGCTCAATCACAGAACATTTCATATCATGGAAACACCGAAGTGTTCAAATTGTGGCTCAAGGCCTCAAATATTCTACCACCTTGTACATACATCACACATATGCACATAGACAAGACTTCTCAAGTACAACATCTGAGAAGTTTAAGAAACTAACATTCATGTAATATGAATGAAGTTAGGAAACTTGCCTTACGCCCAGCTACAGTTTACGCTGAACTGCTCATCCAATTCCTATATAACACATAAGGAAAAACCACATGTACCAATTAGTCATCGATTTGACTTACACATTAGTTTAGTTAACTTTACTTTTTAGGGTTCGCGTTCTTGCAATATAAGTTTACGCGACTAACTTCCTTTACCAGTTAATGGCTTTATGACATACGGAGATGTCTTACTCAAAACGTTCATCATCTTGGATGATTTATATTATTATCTTCTTCTTATAACTTCTCTAGGACTCATCACACATCGTTTCTCTGCTAGTAGTCCATATGGTACTCTGAGTGGTTTCCCACAAACAACCAACAAACAAGTTCCCGCCTCATCTACACTGCCATCACAGTGAGTTAGATCGGTTGCCAGTTTCGTATATACCTTCACTCTCTGAAGGAATTGTTTAGCCCAGCTCCCATATGTCAACCATCAGAGTTACGATTGTACCACAACCTAACTTCTCTTAACTTATATGAACTATTAAATTATAATGTTTTTGGCAACTAAATACCATACCTTAAAATTCATTCCTTATTCGACTGACATTCAGCTTTCATTAATCTTATTACCGTTAATTCATTACGGCTTTCTTGATAGTTCATATACTATTTAATACTTTCGTTATCCATTACATGAACCCCATGTTCATTACACGTTCTTAGTGTCAAAGCCATACCGATTATTGTATGCTAAGACCAAGCGTCCATCGCAACGACGTTGCGTTCACAACGTCTATACGCTTCACACTTATCTCTCATTATCATGATATAACATCGAAATGTTATTCATTACCCTCGACACTCAACGTCTAAGGAATCACAACCATAGCAATTCCTCACCTTCATTCATCCCGACTACGGTCCCCGGATATCGGTTACGTAACTCGCGATTATATTCTTTGTCAATTAATCTTGCTTAATCTACACGTTCAACCTTTAATAAAGGTTTACATCACTTGATTAAGTGTTACATTAGTTGAATATTATAGTCTTTATCTTCCCTTACGTTTCCCCCAAGAGCAGAGTAGTTAAAAGCTCCTCTCTCGAATTTTTTCTCAACACCGGCGCTGCGGCGCCACTCCCTTCTTTATTTCTCGCGCCACATCGCGAGTTTGTAGTACACGGGCCCCCGGTCTGGCGCTACAGCACCACATTACAAGGCACGACTGGCGCCGCAGCGCCAAGCCCTCACCCTAGAAACTTTCTAAGTGTTAAATAAATTCTTTGAGATGCTCACTTCCCGATCTCATAACTCCTTCGTTATAACTCGGAACGAGGTCGTTCCAAAGCCATTCTCTTCCTTATCTTACGTACTTTAATACCCCTCAGATAGAACTTTATTCTAAATCTGATAACGCTCCATTCAATTGGTTTGATCTTCACCCTTTATTCATTTTTACGCTTTTAACGCTCTTTGTTCGTTCGTCTGTAATTCGGTCATCCGAACTCGGAACTCGTTCGTTCTTGAGTCCACGACTCACGTTTTCTATGTTACCTTACTTCCTTATGAAACCCTACACATTCGGGTTCATGTACTAACTTTCTAATTCTCGTTTGTCTTTTACGAAATTTCGCCATAACTTCGTTATAGCTAAGTTTTAATCCGTTCTTCATGAACGTTTCTACCGATCCTAACCAAGCAGTATGCAACTAACTTATACGCGATGGTTTTAAACTTGTCCATCAACAATAATTATCCTACGATGGTTTTAAATTTTTTCATCAACAACGTTCTTCGTGTTCTTCGCGTGTTCTTCGTGTTCTTCATTTTAATCGATATTTTGGATTACAATTTCACTTTTTATTGGAATTTAATGTTATAGAACATTATTCCTTACTTATTTCACCTACTTATTCATATAACCCACTCGGATCGTTCAAATTCATTACGAATCTTATACTCCCTTAAGAAATTTATTTACTAAACTTTAAATTCTTATTTTCTTTATTTCTCATAATTTCAACCATATGAAATCAATCCTAACATCATCTACTTCTTATTCTCATTAAGTTATGTTTTTAAACATAAAAACTTTAAGAAAATTTATAAAAGACTAGGTTTCGGATTACCGTTCTTCTTTATTTTTCTTCCGCTAGACAAAGTCGGTGATTTGCAAGCTTTTCTATTTCACGAATACTTCGATCCGATCATTCATGCTCATGATCTTCCTCCTCCCTCTTCATCCGAACCCTCTCTCTCTCTCTCAAAGGTGTAGGATTTTCAAAATCCAATTTAAATGAATTAAGCTTACTATTTATAGAATTTCCAAGCTAAAGGTATTTTGGTCATTTCGCCCCCCTTAACCTCCTTACTATTTATTACTTAAGGCCTAAGTTTACTTAGCCACCAAGTTTACTTAGCCACCATGTTCACTTAGCCATTAAGTCTTCTTAACCATCAAGTTTACTTACTCATTAAGTTTGCTTAGCCTTTAAGTTTGCTTAACTCTTAAGTTTACCTAACCTTTAAGCATAAGCACTTTACTTAGCTATTAAGTTTACTTAATCATTACTTAACTTATCCTTTACTTAGCCATTAAAACTAATCGTATTCTACGCATCTCATTCTCGTATTCTCTTCGTATATAGTTCGTACGATATTCGTATTACACGACTTAATAATCTTCGTACTATCGTCGTATAATACTTCATATCATACTCATATCTCTCACGCATAATAACCCTAATTATTATACGTGATCATAAAATTCTCGGAACTCACTTTTTCTAACCCTAGGTTTTGATTCCGCAGGTGAAAACTTCGTTTTTTTTGCCATAACTGAAATATTATTGAATATTCCATCACGTCTCAGAATTAAACGTAATCTATAACTTCTCGGAATTTCAAAATAAATCTCCGAGCAGAAATGGTTGAATAGTGCCTATTTCGTCTTTTTCCCCGAAAATATTTTGTTCCCGGAAAACTTTCGTTTTCGTCTTGAAAATTCTTATTCGCTCAATCTAGCTCATAGCCAGAATACTCCCGACTTATAATCATCCTAGGTTATAGAACGATTAATAAACACATAGCACAGAATAGTATTAATAAAATTTAGTTTTATTAATAACTAATTCTTTAAACCTAAATTTTGGACAACCCGAATTTTCGGGTCGTCACACTCTTCCCTCATAAAAATTCCGTCCTCGGAATTTCTTAAAACCACACCCTTACCCGGGTCATCACATTCACCCCTTCTTCATAGAATTTCGTCCTCAAAATTTTAGCCTACCATTCTTCTCAACTTCACTTCAACGGAGTTCTTATCTTTCCCTCATTCCTAACCCCCATAACCTATCAAGAAACATGAAGCAGAAGGAATAACGAGGAATATAAAATTTCCTCTTAAAACGTTTCATACTTTTGCTGAGGGGTCAAATCGACCATGAACTCTTACTAGGTTAACCAGTATTCGCCGTAAGCCCTTCTTTAACGGTCTGTTTACAATCACAAAGAAAGTAAACTACCTCTTCCATGTTCTCCTCAGACTGAATAAAACAATTTGGTTTGGCACCACTTCTTCAAAGAAAGCTCGATTTTCTTTTAAGCATGGCATACCATTTGTCTAGCCAAATCAAATAGCTTAGACCATACCAATACATTGGATATCAACTGGAAACATTCGTCTAGTCAATTCAATTGACATCGACTACTTCTTGAAATTCTTTTTGTAATACATCAAAACGGTTTATGACGTCATGATACCGTACTTTTTACAGTACGTTGAGGACTTCGTCAGTTTGTGACTTCGTCATTATACATCATACCATAGTGGGTTGTTGATCCTATGATCACATCCAACACAAGGTGCAATTGCATTAACAACTCCATCATTTTACCATCCTTGCATCGAATGCACTAATGATATAAAATTCATTTTGATATTTTAAATCAATTCATGTCTAGCCGAAGCAATTAGCATAGACATACCAAGAATAGCACTTTTAAAAATTCTATTGATTCCAAAAGTTGAATCAATTCTTTCCTTTTTTCAAAATGTACTTATCAGCACGAGTTCAATAAAGTTTGAAATCTAGCATAGCTAGATGACTTGGAATATCCTATTCTCCATCTTCCTTCATTGTCGTACTGCGACAATACTTAATCCTCTCTAGCACCTTCATTGCTAAGCCTACTGAAAACAACTCATTTCCAGTCTAAACATTCCTATATCCTAGTACAGTCCATCAACTTACCATACATTATGAGTTCAGGAACTTTCCACAATAATATGAGTTTAAGAATATCCAGACAGACCATAGGCGTCCATTCACTGAGATTTTCGAAAACATACCATATTCTTATGAGTCACGAACTTACCATAAGTATGAGTTTCAGGAACTCGTACCTACCTTATCGTTCTCTACCTACCAAGTATATACATGAGAAAAGATTCACCTTCTCGCCATATACATCTTGATAGCGCGACCAATTCCAATGATTATCACTGTAATAAGCTAAGCAATTGTTACACCAAGCACAAACCTCTGCCCATAACAAAGGTTCATACGACTCAGCTATCACATGAGTCCTCAATTGAAATTTTACAACTTCTAAATCTCTCTCTACTTAATACGAATTTTCTTTGATTCATATACTATCCTGCTCAACTCAATCTGAGTTCTTCTTCCCGTACTACTTCATAGTACCTTTCATTCATAGCACTAGCTATAAATCATTCATCATTTAATAGCTCATCTGTTACTACGATTCACTATGATCACATGGTGATCTTCATATCCTTTTCTGTACGATTATAGTCTTAGGTACTCCTACCTAAGGTTTATAACCTATCAGCTTTGATACCAACCTGTGACGCCCCGAAATCCGGTCTATCTTCACACCCGGATTCCGTACATCATGAGTACATCCTTCATCCACCATTCATCACTATATACTAAAATATGACAACATACACTCTCAAATCCCAGGTTCTTGAAATCTTATAACCTATTTCCTTACAAATAATGATAAATTACATTATCTATTTTATCTTACACGAGTGACTTTCATCCGCCACAAAGGATTCATAACTGTTCATTAAACTAGTCTATAATTTAATTCTATCATTCTATATTACAAGTCTTTATTTGCTCTGCACGTACATTCACATACTGAATGACACTTCGTCTGGCTACCTTCAGCTTGATCTTTACGGGATCCTTAAGTTCTTCTAACCTTGATCGCTGAAAATTGTTTTTCATTTAAAGCAAGTGTGAGCATTCAATTGCCCAGCAAGTCATAACAGTTGAACAAACAACTTCAAAATTTAAAACATTTCCTTAGAACTTCTATAACCGAACAAAGGTTATGAAGAAGCTTGAATAATAGGAATAATCTCGATTCCTATCATTTTAAAACATCAATCACTTTTACTTTGAAATACTTTCATTCCTCTACGTTTTTCATACACATCATGTCTGGCTAGAATCATTAGCACATACTTAACAATAACGGTTCATGTATAAATAGAACATGCTTGTATTGAACAGCTCAATCACAGAACATTTCATATCATGGAAACACCGAAGTGTTCAAATTGTGGCTCAAGGCCTCATATATTCTACCACCTTGTACATACATCGCACATATGCACATAGACAAGACTTCTCAAGTACAACATCTGAGGAGTTTAAGAAACTAACATTCATGTAATATGAATGAAGTTAGGAAACTTGCCTTATGCCCAGCTACAGTTTACGCTGAACTGCTCATCCAATTCCAATATAACACATAAGGAAAAACAACATGTACCAATTAGTCATCTATTTGACTTACGCATTGGTTTAGTTAACTTTACTTCTTAGGGTTCGCGTTCTTGCAATATAAGTTTACGCGACTAACTTCCTTTACTAGTTAACGGCTTTATGACATACGGAGATGTCTTACCCAAAACGTTCATCATCTTGGATGATTTATATAATTATCTTCTTCTTATAACTTCTCTAGGACTCAGCACACATCGTTTCTCTGCTATTAGTCCATATGGTACTCTGAGCGGTTTCCCACAAACAACCAACAAACAAGTTCCCGTCTCATATACACAGCCATCACAGTGAGTTAGATCGGTTGCCAGTTTCGTATATACCTTCGCTCTCTGAAGGAATTGTTTAGCCCAGCTCCCATATGTCAACCATCCGAGTTACGATTGTACCACAACCTAACTTTTCTTAACTTATACGAACTATTAAATTATAATGTTCGTTAAGTCAATTTCTTATTCCTTACGGCTTTTTGGCAACTAAATACCTTACCTTAAAATTCATTCCTTATTCGACTCACATTCGGCTTTCATTAATCTTATTACCATTAATTCATTACGGCTTTCTTGATAGTTCATATACTATTTAATACTTTGGTTATCCATTACATGAACCCCATGTTCATTACACGTTCTTAGTGTCAAAGCCATACCGATCATTGTATGCTAAGACCAAGCGTCCATCGCAACGACGTTGCGTTCACAGCGTCTATACGCTTCACACTTATCTCTCATTATCATGATATAACATCAAAATGTTATTCATTACCCTCGACACTCAACGTCTAAGGAATCACAACCATAACAATTCCTCACGTTCATTCATCCCGACTACGGCCCCCGGATATCGGTTACGTAACCCGCGATTATATTCTTTGTCAATTAATCTTGCTTAATCTACACGTTCAACCTTTAATAAAGGTTTACATCACTTGATTAAGTGTTACATTAGTTAAATATTATACTCTTTATCTTTCCTTACATTTCCCCCAAGAGCTGAGTAGTTAAAAGCTCCTCTCTAGAATTTTTTCTCAACATCGGTGCTACGGCGCCACTCCCTTCTTTATTTCTCGCGTCGCGGTGCGAGTTTGCAGTACCCGGGCCCCCGGTCTGGCATTGCAGTGCCACATTACAAGGCATGACTGGCGCCGCGGCGCCAAGCCCTCAACCTAGAAACTTTCTAAGTGTTAAATAAATTCTTTGAGACGCTCACTTCCCGATCTCATAACTCCTTCGTTATAACTCGGAACGAGGTCGTTCCAAAGCCATTCTCTTCCTTATCTTACGTACTTTAATACCTCTCGGATAGAACTTTATTCTAAATCTGATAAAGCTCCATTCAATTGGTTTGATCTTCACCCTTTATTCATTTTTACGCTTTTAACGCTCTTTGTTCGTTCGTCTGTAATTCGGTCATCCGAACTCGGAACTCGTTCGTTCTTGAGTCCATGACTCACGTTTTCTATGTTCCCTTACTTCCTTATGAAACCCTACACATTCGGGTTCATTTACTAACTTTCTAATTCTCATTTGTCTTTTACAAAATTTCGCCATAACTTCGTTATAGCTAAGTTTTAATCCGTTCTTCATGAACGTTTCTACCGATCCTAACCAAGCAGTATGCAACTAACTTATACGCGATGGTTTTAAACTTGTCCATCAACAACAATTATCCTACGATGGTTTTAAATTTGTCCGTCAACAACGTTCTTCGTGTTCTTCGTGTTCTTCGTTTTAATCGATATTTTGGATTACGATTCCACTTTTTATTAGAATTTGATGTTATAGAACATTATTCCTTACTTATTTCACCTACTTATTCATATAACCCACTCGGATCGTTCAAATTCTTTACGAATCTTATACTCCCTTAAGAAATTTATTTACTAAACTTCAAATTCTTATTTTCTTTATTTCTCATGATTTCAACCATATGAAATCAATCCTAACATCATCTACTTCTTATTCTCATTAAGTTATATTTTTAAACATAAAAACTTAAAGAAAATTTATAAAAGACTAGGTTTCGGATTACCGTTCTTCTTTATTTTTCTTCCGCTATACAAAGCCGGCGATTTGCAAGCTTTTCTATTTCACGAATACTTCGATCCGATCATTCATGCTCATGATCTTCCTCCTCCCTCTTCATCCGAACCCTCTCTCTCTCTCTCAAAGGTGTAGGATTTTCAAAATCCAATTGAAATGAATTAAGCTTACTATTTATAGAATTTCCAAGCTAAGGGTATTTTGGTCATTTTGCCCCCCTTAACCTCCTTACTATTCATTACTCAAGGCCTAAGTTTACTTAGCCACCATGTTTACTTAGCCATTAAGTCTTCTTAACCATCAAGTTTACTTACTCATTAAGTTTGCTTAGCCTTTAAGTTTGTTTAACTCTTAAGTTTACTTAACCTTTAAGCATAAGCACTTTACTTATCTATTAAGTTTACTTAATCATTACTTAACTTATCCTTTACTTAGCCATTAAAACTAATCGTATTCTACGCATCTCATTCTCGTATTCTCTTCGTACATAGTTCGTACGATATTCTTATTACACGTCTTAATAATCTTCGTACTATCCTCGTATAATACTACATATCATACTCATATCTCTCACGCATAATAACCCTAATTATTATACGTGATCATAAATTTCTCGGAACTCACTTTTCCTAACCCTAGGTTTTGAGTCTGCAGGTGAAAACTTCATTTTTTTTTGCCATAACTGAAATATTATTGAATATGCCATCACGTCTCAGAATTAAACATAATCTATAACTTCTCAGAATTTCAAAATAAATCTCCGAGCAGAAATGGATGAATAGTGCCTATTTCGTCTTTTTCCCCGAAAATATTTTGCTCCCGAAAAACTTTCGTTTTCGTCTTGAAAATTCTTATTCGCTCAATCTAGCTCATAGCTAGAATACTCCCGACTTATAATCATCCTAGGTTATAGAACGATTAATAAACACATAGCACAGAATAGTATTAATAAAATTTAGTTTTATTAATAACTAATTCTTTAAACCTAAATTCTGGACAACCCGAATTTTTGGGTCGTCACATAGTGGAAGCAACATAGGAGGTAGTAATAATCAGAAGAGAAGGTGGTCTGATAACTCATCATCTGGAAATCAACAAGGAGGTCAGAAGAAAAGGATCGAAGAATGTCCGACCTGCGGGAAAGCTCATTTGGGAGTCTGTATGAAACATAAACGAGTGTGCTACAATTGTGGTCAGGAGGGCCACATAGCACCTAACTGTCCTAATCCAAAGAAGGGTGCCTGCTTCACTTGTGGCTCAAAGGATCATCTTGCAAGGGACTGTCCTAAGAAGGGATCTGGAGGGGCAGGATCAGGAGGAAACCGGGAAAACAGCGGTGGAAGCGCTCTGACCATCACAGGACCAACTGCAACCAACCGACCGACTGCCATGACTTTCAATATGATGATGCAGGATGCAGTGCAGTCGCGTGATGTAGTGTCAGGTATCATTCCGATTAATAGAGTTAATGCTTATGTATTATTTGATTCGGGTGTTACTTGTTCATTTATATTCGATGACTTTGCTAAGAATTTAGAATTGCCTACGAATGAGCTGAAACACCCCATGAACATGGAAATCACGAATAGAGAAATAATCCCTGTTAAGTACGTGCATAAGAACTGTAGAGTGGACATTAAGAAAAATATCATGAACGTAGATCTTATCCCTATTCGACTTGGGGAATTTGACGTTATTTTGGGTATGGACTGGTTATTCAATTACGGGGCTGTAATTGATTGCTAGAAGAAGCGTATTAACCTTATGACTCCGTCAAAGGTTGTGTTTTATGGTAGCAAGTTGCCTAGACAAGCGAGTTATCTGACGATGATGCAGGGGAGGAAGTTGTTAAGACAAGGTTGTGTAGGATATCTAGCTTACATAGTCGACAGTCATAAATAGAACCCAAAAGTAGAGGAGATACCAGCAGTGAGGGACTTTGCAGACGTATTCCTGGATGATTTTCCAGGACTTCTGCCAGTTAGAGAGGTCAAATTTTTGATTGATTTGGCTCCAGGAACGGCTCCAATATCGAAGGCACCGTATCAAATGGCACCAGTTGAGATGAAAGAATTGATGGTACAACTACAAGAATTACTGGACAAGAAGTACATTCAACCAAGCGTATCGTCGTGGGGAGCACCGGTGTTGTTTGTGGAGAAGTAGGATAGGAAGATACGGCTTTGCATTGATTATAGAGAACTAAATAAGGTCACAATTAAGAATATATATCCATTACCAAGGATCGACGATCTGTTCGATCAATTGAAGGGAGCATGATACTTTTCAAAGATAGACTTGATGAGTGGTTATCATCAACTGAAGGTGAGACCAGCGGATGTACCGAAGACAGCGTTCAGAACACGATATGGTCACTACGAATTTCTGGTAATGTCATTTGGACTAACGAATGTTCCTGCATCATTTATGGGCTTAATGAATGGTGTGTTTAAGCCGTTTTTGGACAAATTTATAGTGGTATTTATAGATGACATTTTGGTGTATTCGAAGACCAAGGAAAAACAAGAAGAACATTTGAAGTTAACGTTAGAGTCTTTAAGAAGAGAGAAGTTGTATGCCAAGTTTTCGAAATGCGAATTTTGGATCAAGCGGGTATAATTTCTTGGACACGTGATCGATAAAGACAGAATTTTGGTGGATCCATCCAAAGTCGAAGCCGTGATAAACTGGTATCAGCCGAGAACACCGTTGGAAGTATGAAGTTTTCTTGGATTGGCAGGGTATTACAGAAGATTCATTTAAGACTTTTTAATGATCACAACTACGTTAACAAATTTGACTTGAAAAGCTGTGAAATTTGTTTGGACGGAGAAGTGTGAGGAAAGTTTTCAGGAACTAAAGAAGAAGTTGAGTACAGCACCTGTGTTATCTCTTTCGGATGATGCAAGAAATTTTGTTGTTTATAGTGATGCGTCGCATAAAGGACTTGGCTGTATGCTTATGCAAAACGGTAGAGTCATTCCGTATGCATCACGACAGTTGAAAGATTATGAGACGGGGTATTCGACCCACGACTTGGAGTTAGCTGCAGTGGTTTTTGATTTGAAAATCTAGAGGCACTATCTCTACGGGGAGAAGTGTGAAATATATACAGACCATAAGAGTCTGAAATATATTTTTACACAGAAGGACTTGAATATGCGCCAGAGAAGGTGGTTGGAACTAATTAAGGACTATGACTGTGAGATTTTATACCATCCGGGTAAGGCAAATGTGGTTGTCAACGCCTTAAGTATAAAGGGTCGAGAGAAATTAATGATGTTAACTGCTCAGAAGGAATTGATTTCAACAATGGAGAAGTTGGAGTTAGAAGTGAATTGTCCTAGGGAAATAGATGAGAAATTATTTTAGATGCAATCTGGTGCAACCCTAATGGATAAAGTTAAGGAGACTCAACTTCAGGATGATGAATGCAAAAAGGTGATAAGGAAGATATCTAAAGGAACCGAACCGAGATTTAAGATGGACAAGGAAGGAATACTGAGATTTGAGAATAGAATTTGGGTACCGCCAGTACCAGAGATTAAGGAAGATATTTTGAACGAGGCTCATAGCTCACAATATTTGATTCACCCTGGTAGTACTAAGATGTACCAAGATCTTCGACAACATTTATGGTGGCCTAATTTAAAACGAGATGTTACAGAGCGTGTTGCCAAATGTCTAACCTGCCAGAAAGTGAAAGCAAAACGTCAGAGACCAAGTGGGTTGCTACAACTGCTGGAGATCCCAAAATGGAAAAGGGAACAAATTACAATGGACTTCGTGGTTGGCCTTCCGACGACTCAGAAAGGCTATGACGCAGTATGGGTTATCGTTGACTAACTGACAAAATCCGCACACTTCCTTCCGATCAAATTCAGATTCAACTTAGGTAAGTTAGCGAGGTTATATGTGAAAGAGATTGTTTCGCGACACAAAGTTCCGGTGTAAATTATTTTCGACAGGGATCCGCACTTTACATCGAACTTATGGAAACATCTACAGGAATGCATGGGTACGCAATTGCAAATGAGTACAGCATACCACCCTCAGACAGATGGACAGAGCGTGAGAACGATTCAGACATTAGAAGATATGCTAAGAGCCTGTGTAATGGACTTGAATGGAAATTGGGACGATCACCTACCGCTTGTAAAGTTCGGCTATTGGCATGCCGCCTTATGAAGAGTTATATGGCAAAAAGTGCAGAACTCCGCTTTACTGGGATGAAGTTGACGAAAGACAATTACTAGGCCGAAAAATAGTACAGCAGACAGCATAAATAGTCAAAGTGATTAGAATAAGATAGGTAGCAGCTCAAGATAGGCAGAAGAAATACGCTGATCCATATCGTAAAAATGTTGAGTTTGAATCGGGTAGTTATGTATTCTTGAAGGTCTCGCCCCTGGAAGGGAAAGATCAGGTTCGGAAAGAAAGGAAAATTAAGCCCAAGATTCATTGGACCATTTGAAGTACTACGAAGAATCGGAGAAGTTGCGTATGAGATAGCCCTACCTCCAGCACTCGAGAATGTCCACAACGTCTTCCACGTTTCTATTTTACGACCCTACAAACCCGATTACAAGCACGTGATTGAATATGAACCCCTTTATTTTGAGAAAGACTTATCCTATGAAGAAATTCATGTTCAGATTGTCGACAGAAAAGAACAAGTTCTCATAAATAAATTAATAACTTCTGTTAAGATAATTTGGAGGAACCACAATGCTGAAGAAGCTACGTGGGAACTCAAAGAGAATATGATGAAGAATTACCCTCATTTATTTAATTAATTTGTGTGTAAGCGATTCTGGCGATATAATCTTTGTAGGGGGAGAATGTAACGGGACGAATTGATTGAGTCGTGATTCTGAGGATAGAATCCTTTTAACGGTGGAAAGATGTGACAAACGAGATTGTGTAATTTAATTTTAATATTTATTGAATTAAATAAATATTTTCGATGATTTAATTATTAGATTAAATAATTAATTGATGCAATTGTGATAGATTAATTTAATTATGTGTTCTATTTATTAAATTAATGTAGAGAATTTTTATTATTCAAAGTATGTAATTATGTGAGCTTATTGAATTAAAAGAAATATTTAATAAGCTTAATATTATGTTATTTAAATTAATAATTAATGAGAAAAGTAATTATGTGACTATGTGAATTAAAGAGAAATTATTATACTTTATTCAATTTAAATTAAAAAAGATATTTGAGTTATTGTGTAATCGGGTGTGACATTATTAAACTATAGTATAAGAAGTAAATTAAATTAAGGGGAAACATTCTAACAATTTAGTCAAACAAAGCCTTAAGCGAGTTTTAGATCAGTTAAACCATGATTGGAATAATTGACCTCCATGTTGCAGTTAATAAGCGCTTGAATTAGTCTCTATTTTGAAGACGTACTTTACTTCTGAGTTAACTGAGAGAAAATACATAGAGAAATTGTGAAGTTGAGAGAATCTGTGAGTGTGTGTTTGATCTAGTAACTGAGAAAGGATCATCAAGGCTCTCCTATTCTACACTTATACTCTGGGTAATTCCTTTAACCCAATTTCTATTTTTACGTTGTTTAAGTTTTTAAGAAAATGGCATTATGTTCTGTAAAATCTTTGTAATTGGGAAAGGAGTAAAAATTACGTGTTAATATTTTAAGTATAACATGTTTTATTATACATATTGTATAAGGCATGACATCAATTTCATAAAATACGTCGTATATTGTTGCTACAAAATTATAGAGTATAAAATATGGCCATATGGCCTTACGTACCAAATTTGATACGTCTATCATAGGTTATATCATAAATTTATTCTTGCAAAGGTATATTTATATTAAAACGAAGAGACCAAACTTTAAATGAAAGGATTCAGTGTTATAATGAACCCGTAGTGTTGATCTTCATGTTTTGTATTCAAAACTTTCAAAAACACCAAGAACAGTAAATTACATGTGTTGATTCTTCAAATTATATGTTTTAACTTGTTAAAATCATGCTAGAAGGGTTAATTAATGATTATATGTGTATTACAGTGTTTGGGTATGTTTAATTTCATGTAAGAATAAATTAATTAAAGGTGTTAGCCATGTTCTGCAATTTCTCACGAATTGCAGAACTGTTACTGGTTCGCCTCGCCGCGGCTCCAGTTCCACACCTTAAGACCCACGATGCAGCGCCACCGCACCGCATCGCCAAGAGTCGAGCCGCAGCACCGAAAGCAAGCACAACAGTGGTGCCGCAGCACCACCCTCCAGAATGTTCAGAAACAAAATTTTTTAAGTGTTCAAGTACATGAATGTATTAGTAACCTAATCTAATGAACATAAAAATATGTTGGAATTATAATGAGATGTTAAAATAGTTTCTCAGCATGTCAATAACGCATTTAAGTGTGTATTGAATGATTGAATGCATAGTTAGCTTATTGTTCGTGTAGTGTAATATTATATGACAATAAGTGTGATAATTGACTACGTGTAGTCATAATCCGAGTTAGACAAAAAGAATGAACTTGTGATGATTAGTTACATTATAATTAACTGTCATTGTGAATATGAGTGGTATATAAGATTAAATCGAAGAACATATATAATTAACGTGTAATCTATGCACGTGGCAAGTTTCCTAACCTTACTTGTATCATTATTCAAGTTTATAAATTTCGTCGAGTAAATTCTCGTTATTATTAAATCAATTCAAATTGTTATATTGAAGATTATTTATCTTTTCAAAGTATGATTCGTTATACAATACTTGTTTTATTGTATACCTCTTGAGATTGTTATTCAATTTAAATATCATTTATTATTGAACCATATTAGACTAGTGAACCTTATTTGATTCGACTAGTCCATAGTTGGTGAACGTTCTAAATTTCAGAACTCTTATTGATTTATCCAAACCAAACTTCCTTTGGTGCAGACTCTAATGTCAAGCTGAGATGAACAACCCTATGTAGGGATTACTTATGCATTAGCGTGAAGATATTGTGCACAGTATGGTACTAAGGGTTGATCCCCCTAAGTACGAGAAGAAGAGTCCATAGTCTTATGACTATTAAAGGTTTCAAGTATAACCCTTGATACCTACGACATAGTTTAAGGTCTTATGACCCTCAGAATTCTTTTGATTCTTGTTATTCATTCTTGATTCAAAAGTTGAGTTTTATTTCAGAAGTCTTTGATTCACTCGCATGCTATTATATTGTTATTTCATTGTTATACTTGTGGGCAATCGTGCTCACTCTTACGTAATAATAACATTGGAGTTAAGAACGAAAGATCCGACGAGCCTTCTACTATCAAGGGCAAGGGAAAGATTAACAAGTGATGAAGACTTGTTATTTTATGTGACGTTGAACTTATGTGTTAAGACTTATGTTGATGTTGTGTAAGACTATAAATTGTTTATGTTTCCGCTGTTAAGATTTAAGGTTTGTATGACCTGGGATTGATGTATTTAATTCAGATGTTGTAACTCCTTCAAGAGAGGATTAAGTTCTATCTATTAATGTCTTCATTTATTATGGGTAGATAGATATATGATTTTTGAATAGTGAACACCAAATCATATGAAAATTTAAGTATCAGATTTGGGGGTGTCACAGAATGACTGACAAATGTCGAGGAGAAGCTAGTACAGACTGAAGGAGAAAAAGAACAACTGATCGAGGTGATCGCTGAACTGAAGGATGAAGCTACTAAGAGAGCAAGAGCTGAAGATGCCTACGAGGAAGCTTTTCAATGAACTGGAATAGTAGCGAGAGATGCACAAGCAAGGAGGATGAAGATGGAAGAGATGAATAAAGTATTCAACACCATGATTAATCGAGCTCAAGATCGGGTCAAGGGATATCATATTCAGTTCGAGACGCTGCCATCATACGTGTTAGATAGACGAATAATGTTCCGAATCATGGAGGAAGAACGTAGTAAAGCTAAGCAGTATCTTAGTAGAACATCGTAATTGTTATGCGATGAATAAAATGTTAAATAAATTATAAATCCCCAGTGTTATGTAACCTATGGGATATGATGAGGAGGTTATCATGAAACTTTTGTAGTTCAGGAAGGTTAATGTAAATAGCAAAGATGCTATCCTTTTAAAGAGATTATGAATAAATAAAAGTTATTATTTCATTCAAAGTGTTATGTGTTATGTGGCTATTTCTTTTGTGGAGGCAAGTTAAGTAGAAATTACTTGAAAGAGTTGAATAATAATCTAACAAGTGTATTTTTATCAGAAAATGCCTCCCAGACGTCAACCACCATGTCAGAGAACCACTGAAGGAACCAATAATGACAATGTGGATGCTAATCCTGTTCAACAATTAGTGACACTACTTACAGGAGCATTGCAGAATCAACCACATAACCAAGGTACAACGTTTAAGGATTTCAAGGCGGTTGGACCACCTGAATTCTGTGGGTCCATGAATCCGGTCGAAGCACAAACCTAGATTATAGAGATAGAAAAGGTGTTCGATGTTGCTAGGGTAGGGGATGATCAGAAGACTGCTTTCGTAACATTCATGTTGAAAGCAGAAGCTAGTTATTGGTGGCAAGCCAATAAAACTCATGAAGGGCCAAGGGTGATGACCTGGGTTAAGTTTAAGGAAATATTCTTCGCGACCTATTTCCCAACGAGTTCGAAGAGTCAGCTAGAAGTGCAATTTTTGGAACTAAAGCAAGGACCGATGACGGTATCTGAGTATGCCGCTAAATTCAATGAGTTGGCAAGGTTTGTGCCATGTCAAGTGAACACAGACGAACGTAAAGCGAAAAGGTTTGAACAGCGACTGAAGCCCTGGTTGTATAGTAGGGTTTCCCTATTCCTGTTGAAGACTTTTGTAGCAGTGATAGAGAAAGCAATACTCACTGAAGGTGGAGGTAAGGCATTGACAAAATTCAATCAGGAACAGAAGAAGAAGAAGAAGAAGAAGAAGAAGAATGAAGTGGAGATCAAGAATGGAGGTGGTAGTAGTGGAAACAACAACAGTAACAACTTAAAGAGGAAGTGGAATGGGAACGTGGGCACTAGAAACCAGTAGGGTAACCAGCAAAATAAGAAGTTTGAAACATGTGTTACATGCGGGAAGTTTCATAAGGGTGTGTGCTTGATGGGGAAACGAGTATGCTTCAATTATGGCCAGGAGGGTCACATCGTCCAAAATTGCACTCAACCTAAGAAGAACGTGTGCTTCACATACGGATCCAAGGGTCATTTTGCTCGTGAATGCCCTAAGAAAAAGGCTAGAGAGACAACCAGAAGCAATGGAGGTGCATGGGCCATTGCTGGACCTACAGCGTTAAACAAACCCACAGCTATAACCTTCAACATAACTGTGCAAGATGTTGTGCAATCAAAAGATGTGGTGTCAGGTATTATCCCAATTAATGATATAAATTCTTATGTATTATTTGATTATGGTGCTACTTGCTCGTTTATATCTGATGAATTTGCTAAGAGGTTAGGATTGTCTAGTGAAGAACTGAATTTTCCTTTGAACATAGAAATTGCGATTAAGGAAGTAATCCCTGTTGGATTCATATATAAGAACTGTAGGGTGAACATTAAGGAGAATATCTTGATGGTAGATTTGATTCCGATTAGACTTGGGGAGTTTGATGTTATTTTGGGAATGGATTGGCTGTTCAAATATGGAGCAGTAATTGATTGCCAGAAGAAGTGTGTAAACCTTATGACCCCATCAAGGGTAGTATTCTATGGTAGCAAGTCGCCTAGACAAATGAAATGTCTGACGACTATGCATGCCAAGAAAATGTTGAGTCAAGGCTGTGTGGGCTATTTAGCTTACATAGTCGATACTCATAAGAAGAATGTGAAACTGTAAGAGATACAATTGGTGAGGGAATTTGAGGATGTGTTTCCAAAGGATTTGCCAGGACTTTCGCCTGATAGAGAAATTGAGTTCGTGATCGACTTAGCACCGGGAACAACACCGATATTGAAGGCCTCGTACAGAATGGCTCCGGTAGAAATGAAGGAACTGATGGTACAATTGCAAGAACTGCTAGATAAGAAGTATATTCAACCGAGCGTATCACCGTGGGGAGCGCCGGTGTTATTCGTGAAGAAGAAGGATGGGTCGATGCGTCTTTGCATTGATTATAGAGAATTGAACAAAGTCACTATTAAAAACAAACATCATTACCAACAATAGATGACTTGTTTGATCAGTTGAAGGGTGCTAAATACTTCTTGAAAATAGATTTGAGAAGTGGGTATCACCAATTGAAGGTAAGAAAGAAGGATATACCTAGAACGATATTCAGAACTCGGTATGGACATTACGAGTTTCTGGTGATATCTTTTGGTTTGACCAATGCCCCTGCTGCATTCATGGATTTGATGAACAGGGTGTTTAAACCATTCTTAGATAAGTTTGTAGTGGTATTTATCGACGACATTCTAGTGTATTCCAAAACTCAAGAAGAAAACGTGGAACACTTACGTTTGACATTGGAAACACTAAGAAAGGAAAAGTTGTACGCGACATTCTCTAAGTGCAAATTTTGGCTAGGTCGTGTACAATTTCTTGGGCACGTGATTGACAAAGATGGGATTTCAGTGGATCCATCAAAAGTGGAAGCTGTAATCAATTGAGAACAACCAAGAACATCGTCGGAAGTGATAAGTTTCTTGGGACTAGCAGGTTATTATAGAAGATTTATTCAAGATTTCTCTAAGATAGCCACTCCGCTAACAAATTTAACAAGGAAAGTAGTAAAATTTGTTTGGACAGAGAAGTGTGAAGAGAGTTTTCAAGATTTGAAGAAGAAGCTAAGTGTGGCACCTGTGTTGTCATTACCAGATACTACAGGAAACTTTATGGTGTTTAGTGATGCCTCACATAAAGGGTTAGGTTGTGTTCTTATGCAGAACAACAAGGTAATTGTGTATGCATCAAGACAACTGAAGGATTATGAGAAAGGTTATCCGACGCATGATTTGGAATTGACTGCAGTAGTTATTGCTCTGAAAATATGGAGACACTATCTCTATAGTGAAAAATGTGAAATCTACACAGACCATAAAAGTATGAAGTATATTTTCACACAGAAGGACCTGAATATGCGTCAAAGAAGATGGATGGAATTGATAAAAGATTATGATTGTGAGATCTTTTATCGCCCGAGCAAAGAAAATGTGGTTGCAGATGCTTTGAGCAGGAAAGGTCAGGAGAAGTTGATGCTGATAACCACTCAGGAGGAGCTTATTTTAGCAATGACAAAGCTAGAGTTAGAAATCAAATTTCCAAAGAAATTCGATGAACGATTATGCCAGATAGAAGCTAGTCCAACTTTGGTGGAAAAAGTGATGAATGTTCGATTACAAGATAAAGAGTGCAAAACGATCAAAGAGGAAGTGGTTGAGGGTAGTGATGCAAAATACAAGATCGATACTGAAGGACTACTACGATTCGAGGATAGAATTTGGGTTCCAGCAGTACCATAGCTCAAAGATAAAATCTTGACAGAAGCTCAGAGCTCAAGATATTTGATTCATCCAGGAAGTACAAAAATGTATCAAGATTTACGGTGACATTTTTGGTGGCCAAATATGAAAAGAGACGCTGCAGAATGCGTTGCGAAATGCTTAACATGTCAAAGAGTCAAGGCCGAGCATCAAAGACTAAGCGGATTACTTTAACCGTTAGGAATACCAGAATGGAAGTGGGAACACATCACGATGGATTTTGTGGTGGGTCTTCCAACTACTCAAAGAGGATGCAATGCGATTTGGGTAATAGTGGACAGACTGACAAAATCAGCTCATTTTTTACCAATAAAGATTAGGTTCAATCTTGATCAGTTGGCAAGATTATACGTTAAAGAGATCATTTTGAGGCATGGAGTGCCAGTATCAATTGTGTCAGATCGAGATCTGCGATTTACGTCGAACTTATGGAAGAGACTACAAGAATGCATAGGAACGCAATTGCGAATGAGTACAACATACCATCTGCAAACCGACGGGTAAAGTGAACGAACAATCCAAACGTTGGAAGATATGCTGAGAGCATGCATCATGGATTTCAAAGGGAGCTGGAAAGAAAATTTACCATTTGTGAAATTTGCCTACAACAACAGTTACCACGCGAGCATCTGCATGCCACCTTACGGGGCATTATACAGCATAAAGTGCAGAACTCCACAATGTTGGGATGGAGTAGGTGAACGCCAACTGTTAGTACCAGAACTGGTATAACAAACTGCTGAGGTTGTCAAACTCATCAGGACAAGATTTGTAACAGCCCAAGACAGACAGAAAAAGTATGCCGATCAACACAAGCAGAATCACGAATTTGAAGTAGGAACTTTCGTTTTCCTAAAAGTTTCTCCTTAGAAGGGGAAAATTCGTTTTGGCAAGAAAGGAAAGCTCAGCCCAAGTTTATTGGACCGTTCGAGATACTACGAAGAGTGGGGGAAGTGGCTTATGAGGTAGCTCTACCTATAAAGTTGGAAAACATTCATAATGTTTTTCACATTTCGGTGTTACGATCGTATAAGCCCAATTACAAACATGTGATCGAACATGAACCGTTGCAGTTCAGTAAAGATTTGTCTTATGAAAAGATTCCTATCCAAATAGTCCACATAAAAAAACAAGTGCTCAAAAATAAAGTGATACCTTCTATGAAGGTGATATGGAGGAACCACAATGTCGAAGAGGCTACGTGGGAACTCGAAGCTGAAATGATGAAGAATTATCCTGAGTTATTTGTTTAATCTATGTCTTTGATTTTGGGGACAGAATCTTTGTAAGTAGGGAATAATGTGACGATTTGATTGTTTGAATTTGTGATTCTGAGGACAGAATCCTTGTAAGGAGGGAATGATATAACATTCCAGAATTTTAATTATAATATTAAATATTTATTGAGTTATATAAATATTTAATGGATGTGTTTATCATTGAATAAATATTTGTTTAATTGATTTGATTTTATTTGGTTAATTATTTGTTAAATAAATAATTAATGAGTTAAGGAAATTAATATTATGCTGATATTTCAAAATGATGGTAAATTATTTGTATTGAGTTATGATTAAGTGATTTATTTAATTAATTATTATTTGAATTAATTAAATTAAATATGACAACTTGATTAAATAAAGTGTGACAAATAACTAGATTATAAGGAGTTATTAAAATAAATTAAAGTAATTTTAATTTAGTTTTATCCAAACAAGGTTCAAGAATATTAAGTGTTTAATTTTTAAATGGTTTTTACCAAACAAGGCCCTATGGCTTTTGGAATTCTTTTTAATTTAAATAAAATAAATTAAATATAATATAATTATAATATATATGTTATATGTTTGGTAACTGATATTTATAATAAGGTCATTTGTAGGCTTATTATTATTTTTATGTTAACTAGCCTATCAGTTTTTAGTTTACGCTTAAGTTAGTCTATATTGGCTATACTTGTAAGACCCCAACTTATTAATGAATAAAATCAAATTTTCTCTAAATATTATTATGAATAATAATGGGTTAATTTGATATAATACTTTGGTTATGGGTGAAATGTGCAAATTTTACAAAATAAGCAAGCGGTTATAAAATATTCATTTTGTCGGGGAATATTCGTTTGGTCGTGGAATATTCTTGCTGTCGGGGAATATTCGTATGACGGCGCACCCTTGTGTGGGCCCCATAACGGAAAGCGATTGGATGAAGAAAATGACAAGTATAAGTTATTTATAAATAACGGTGTAGTTGTTACCGTTAATACTGTTGGAATACCCAGTGGTTAAAATACAGTAGCACACGGTATTGCACCAATTATTGATTCTTACGTAAGAAGGCACTACTCAATAATTGTTACAGTAGTTATTGTTCAATATTTTTTTTATTGATTCAATAATTGCTGCGTTGATATTTTATATTATTGTTGTTTCAATAATTGTTGCTGCACAGTTTTTTCCATTATCAGATCAATAATTCATATTATTTGAATAATATTATTAGATAACATTATTGGCAATGTCTAAAAAGTTCTGTCTAAGGAGAGATTTGGTCATCTAATTGCGCGTCAGTAACGAGAAATCCTTATTGGAAAGCCCCCTCTTTCCTGGGAACGGTCTATTTGTCATAAATGTGATTCTGTAATATTATTTGTGAATAATTAATTATTGATTCATATGATAAGGAAATATTTATTTTATGTGGATATAAATGAGGGATATATTTTTGTGCTTAAAAATGAAGGAGTTAATGTTGAGGTTTTTATCAGTATTTTTGTCGGAATGGAGGTATTAAAAATCAGGGTTTTTGAGATATTTTGCGGGGGTTATAATTTTTAATCCGACCGTTGGATCGTGGTAATTTTTGGATATGTTATACATATATAAGTTGAGTATATGTCCACAAATTTTGAACCGTTAAAAATGAACGTATGATTTATTATGAATTTTACGAGATGACTGGTTCAGAAATTGTTGAATTTTCGGAGTTTATCATTTTGATAGAAAATTCTAGAATTGGTGGGCCCCACTATTGGTTGGTGAAGAAATGTGCTGAGATTTTTATTCAAATGTGGTGGGTGGGAATAGTAGCAGGTAAAGCCATCATGTTGCAGGTTAAGTCTGCTTCGGCGTGCTAACATTTTCCTGTAAATAGAGGGCTAAGTTAGAATTGAAAATCACACCAGAAACAAGTTTTCTCTCTTTCTCTGTCTAGATTATTGAGTGTATTTTGTGAGTATTTAGATACTTTGAGAGTTTCTATTCATCAGAGCAAGTTTCTTTCAGCCTTATACCGGTATTCCGACCAGAAGTACTGATATTTTGAGGTAAGGGATATTATTTTCTTCTTAATTATATTATTTTCTTCAATATCATTATGCTGAAATATTGATATGAGTTTTTATCAAATTTAGAACTTTTTGTATCGGGGTTACTATTCACGTATACGACATTGTTCACGTATACGGTACTATTCACGAATACGGCACTATTCATCAAAAAATAAAATTTTCTCTTTTTGTCCAAGATGTCTGTTATGGTTACTATCTTTGATTGTATCCATGTTTTAATCTTTATTTTTGAATTCTGCTTCACAATTGATTAGTATGAAGTACTATTGATCTTGGATAAACTATTATACGAATCCCTAATATTTGTCCTTCTGTGTAACAATCCAGATTTTTATTATAATATTTAAATATTTATTGAATTATATAAATATTTAATGGATATGTTTATTATTGAATAAATAATTGTTCAATTTGAGTTGATGTCGTTTAGTGAATTATTTGTTGAATAAATAATTAAGGAGCTAAGAAAATTAATTGTTATGAGATTATATACTAATTTAATTTAATAATTAAGTTAGAGAGCTAATAATGATTAAATGAATTATAATATTTATAATTAGAATTTGTAATTAAAATAAAGTGTTAGTTGGTTGAATAAAATTATAATTATAAAGGAAATTATAATTATGTGGTAATGATTTATGTGTTAAAGTAATTTAATAGAGTAGTATTTGAATTGATTAAATTGTTTATTTATTTTAATAGAAGTGTGACAAATAACCTTGTTATAAAGGAGTTATTAAAATAAATTAAAAGTGTTTAATTTAGTTTTGCCAAACAAAGCCTAATGCCTATTAATTACCAAACAAGGCATAAGGATTAATTGATTATTTTTTTAGTGGTTAGCCAAACAAGCCTTATGGCTTTTGATTTTCAAAAACTTACATAACTGATATAAGTTATATCTATATTTATATTATATCATTAATATATATTATTACTATATACGTTATACTATTCTACGTATGTTAGAAGAGAAAAGAAAGACTCAGTTGAAGAAAAGGGAGAGAAGAAGAAGAATACAGAGAAAATTTGATATTACTCTAGAGAGAAAGTGAGTGATTTCTAACAGGTTTTTGAGAAAGGAATTGGGAAAAAGAAGCTTGATAATCAAAATGATAGCCATTATCTTCTTAAATCAAAGGTAGGATATTAATCCTCTTATTTTATTTTAAAGTTTAGTTTTCTTATTCCAAAAAGTTCTCTGTAAAATAATTGTAAAAGATGAATTTTGGATATATATATATATATATAGCTTTGTATGATATTAAGTGTATTTGTAACTGTAATTATTATATTAGCACATGTATGTATATATGAGAAGTATGCTAGCATTCACAAAGAAAGAAGAATTGGTTTTGCAGTAAACATTCACGTATGAACGTGGTTTGTAGAAATATCAAAATTAGTAAATGTTAATTGTCAAATTGTGAAATTGAACTGCGAATGGTTAATTGGGTATATACAGAGAATCGTAGTTTGAAGTAATTAAAATCAAATTGGTATAAAAGTGTATAAACGTCAGTTATGGAGTTTGGTTTTTAAAATAAAGCTTTCAATGATTTAAGATTTCTAGAATCATGATTTAGTCGTTGGTAATTAGTATATACATGTTGGCTAATGTGTATATGTGTAATTAGCTTAGGTTATACATGTTAATTGGTGTTAATTAGTGTTAGAATTGAAGTAACAGAAAAACAAATCAGTTGTTCTGTTCTTCGTGGTTGGGTTCTGCGAGTTTCGACGCCCCAGCGTCAAAATTCACGGCCCAGCGCCAAAAATCGCGCCCCGGCGCCAAAATTCGCGCCCCAGCGCCAGAAGTTGGCGCCCCAGCGCTGAAATTCGTGCCCCAGCGCCAACCTCGCACCCCAGCGCCACTAGTTGGCTTAGTCCTCGCGCCCCAGCGCGGGGACAGAAGTCTGACTTGGACAGTTTTGACCTCCTGTAGTAAAATGGCCATAACTTCCTCATACGAACTCCGATTGAGGTGATTCAAGATAATCCGGAACGAGGACGAGTAGACCTACAACTTTCGTTCTTTAAGGTTTTCAATTTGAGGTCATTAGGATGGGTCAAAATGGTCATCTTTAGGACTGTTGTGTTTTCGGAGGCAATCGGAGGGTGTCGGACATGCACATATGCATGTGTCGTGATCCAGACCATAAAAGATGTTATCCTAAGTTACAAAACATGAATAATAGTAAATATAATGATGTTTAATATTAATAAATAATGTATTAGATAAGTTATAGAAGCATAGTAAGCATACACAAGAGAGGCAAATCGGGCGTGTGACGATTGAACGTCGAAACGCCGTGCCAAGTGTTAATGAACTTAAAAAGTGTTTCAATTCCATTGAAATGGATATTATAAGATATGGAATGGGTTTAATATAAAACCAATAAGTAGTCCTAGCAAGACTTAAGCACTTGAACTTCGAGTTTGACTAAGAAGAAATATAGTGAGTCATAAGTCGAAAAGTTAACACAATGTAATTGACCATTATGTATTTATTAATAGGAAAGATTATGAGATGTGGAGTAGAGTTTACATTACAATTGTTATGTGTTGTTATGTGACTAATAGTTGATGTGTATGATTATATAATTGTGTAGGGCACGTGAAGTGCAGATAATTGTAAGCTGTTAAGCTATTATTGGTAAACAACGATCGAGGCAAGTCTTTCGGTTCCTATTTTCTACGTGGACTTGATGAACTGTTTTAAATTGCATGATATGTTATACATGTTGAAATCATGAAATGTTAAAGTCAATCTATGACTGTATTGTTTTGGCTAAGTAATGATGATTGAGTAAGGAACTCAATCTTTATATTTGTTATGTGAGTTAAAAGCATGTATGCCATGTTACTTTAATGAGTTGTATATCGAGCATGTTATTATGTGCTATGTGATGCATGAAAACTGTTAGACTTTGCTGGGCTGTCGAGCTCACTCTTGCAAATAACCACTTTGCAGGTACAAACTTTAAGGTAAAGATATGTGCTAAGTGAGTTATAGAGATCTATATTCACAAAGATTACTTATGTTTTATGAGAAATGTATTTCCTATCTTAAATGTAACATGTTGTTGAATTGTAGGTTGAGCTATCCAATGTATATGGATATTTAGTTATGATGTAAGACTTTGTATAGTCAGTTTGTTGTAATGATTCATGGCATTTGATTTGAATCGAAGAGATGTAATGTAAATGTTACGATTTAGGGCAAGACAAAAGGAGATGTATAAAAATTTTAATTATTCCGCAATTTAGTGATTTTTAATATCGAATAATGATGTAAAATTAGAGATTTAATGTATGGTTAACGACCGAAGTCGAGAATTAAGTTGTATAAATTTTGGGGTCGTTACATTCTGTCTCACTGGATTCGTTCTCTTTAAGATATTTTTCATCATCCTCAGTCCTAAATGATGATATTACTAAATATCTTTGGCCTGTAGTACAAATATGTATGATTACTTAATGAATATCTTTGGCCTGTAGTGCAAAGATGAACAGGTGTTGAGATGAACATGACTGACAGGTGATACAAGTGAATATCTTTGGCCTGTAGTGCAAAGATGAATATTTGGATGAAGATGATTATTAATTGATGTTACAGGGATAAAATATTGATGATGGACTTTTAAATCTTAGAAGATAGTAGAATTCTTTCTCTACTTGACTCTTCTAATGGTTTGCTGTTTCCGCTACAGTTGTTGATCTAAAACTTGTTGTCGATTATATTCTATCAGATTTTTTCCTGTTGAAGACTAACGATAATTTGTTGTATATTATCTTAGTCATAATATTCTTTACTGGGCTAGTTGAGCTCACCCTTTTCCTTTTTGTTCCATTTTTCTTCTCAGGATGTGAGAACATAGCAGGATCTAGTCGGGGTATGGAGTGATGGTTCTAGAAAGATGTTTTAGCAGTCCTCACTATTTATGTAAAATAGTGTTTGAATAATTGCAATGAGGATTTATTTGAGTGTGGATATTGTCCAGAAGACAATATTTGTATTTAAACTCACAGTATGTGTTGTCGTATTTTGCACGACAATTGTATTATTGAAGTTGTAGTTTGCTTTCTGTACCATGTATTTGGCGACTCAGAATGGGTGTTGTATACCTATTTTGGGGGCGTCACAGTTGGTATCAAAGCTTAGGGATATGATCCCTGGCTGAGATGTGAGACAAGAACTAGGAGGGGAGAGACGGGAAATTCCTTCGCTAGTATGACCTGACTAAGTTTATTTGGTATTTATTTGGTCAGTCAGAGTATAGGGATAATATATGACATGACTATTAACCCTTGTTTTATGGCAGTATTTAAGAATGGCAGCTGAGAACGTCAATAATAGAGTAAATCAGACCGTGGAGACACCTTTGATCACCACCTAGGGGAACGTGCAGTAGGAAGGCAATATTCCTCCTGTAAACAACGTTACCGAGCAAACGATGAATGATGGAATGTTTAGGAGCTTTTTGTAGTTCATGCAAAATTAGACGAGGGAGACTCGTGTGCAGAATACTGGTGGAAATGATAACAACGCGCGGTTTGTCACAGCTAAGTAGTTCAAAGAATTGGGACCACCAAAATTTAAGGGAAAGCCAGATCTGATCATTGCTGAAATGTGGGTCAAGCAAATTACCAAGATATTCGATGTCTTGGGATGTACGGAGGAACAGAAGGTTCCATTCGCTACCTTTATGTTCCGCGGTGAGGCAGACTACTGGTGGGAGTCTGTGAAGCGTACCTAGCCTGACGCACTCAACATGTCCTGGGAAATATTTCAAAAATTGTTCAATGACAAGTACTTTCTTAAAAGTATTCGTCATATGAAGGAGGTGGAGTTTATCAGACTGGAACAAAAAAATATGACGGTGTCCCAGTACGAGGCGAAGTTTGCAGTGTTATCCAGGTTTGCACCTCATTTGGTCGAAAATGAGGAACGAATGACAAGGATGTTTCTGAGAGGTCTAAAACCTGATATTCGACAATATCTTATCTCTCATAAATTTTCTTTATATTCAGATGTTGTAAACAGGGCTCAATTATTAGAGCGAGATAATGAGTATGTGCAACCGAGGGACCACAACCAGGGTCATACCGGTGGCAGCAGTCATCGAAGCAATGAAAACCAGCAGGAAGGAAAACATTCGGACAAAAGCGGTAACCACTCTGGTGGTAATCGTGGTCGTGATAATAGAAGGAGCGAGTCGGGAGGAGATTTCAAGAAAAGAAGGTACAACAATGATAACGTGAAGACGTCAGCACAAACATCAACTGTTTCTAGGGGAGGAGAACGACCACCGGTCATATGTTACAAATGTGGGAAAGAGGGACATATCAGCCCAAACTGTCCACAACAATCCAAGGTATGTTATAACTGTGGAAAGGAAGGTCATATAGCTCGAGAGTGTTCTGTAGCAAAACCAAGTTCAGCGGGGATGGTGACTCCAAAAGTTGTCCCGGATAAGTCGAAATCAGCGGTTCCTGGAAGGGCGTTTGTCGTGACTGGCCAAAACACGAGAAACCCAAAGGAGGTGATCACGGGTAAGCTAATCTTGAATTCTTGCGAAGTTTATACTTTACTAGATACCGGTTCTACCCATTCTTTTATCTCTCCTGCTTGTGCTCAACGTTTAAACTTGACTCCGGAGAAATTGGACTTTGACTTATCTGTTGAAACTCCATTGGGTGAAACCTTCGTTACATCTACAGTTTATAAATCTTGCATGATCCAAGTTGGCACTATCACATTACCTGTTGATCTTATCTCTTTAAAGATACTTGCTTTTGATGTGATTTTAGGAATTGATTAGTTAACCACTCATCATGCTAAAATTGATTGTTTTCGTAAGGCTGTTAGTTTTTATATTCCTAACCAACCTGTCATACGAATTCAAACTACTAAACCACTAAAATCAGTCACTGTCATATCAAGCCACAAAGCTATTCGTTTATTAAAAAACGGATGTCAAGCTTTCTTAGCCCATGTTATGGATTTGAACAAAGACAAGTCAGATTTGAATAATATTTCTATTGTTAGAAAATTTCCCGATGTATTTCCTGAAGAACTTCCTGCTCTACCCCAATAATGTGAAGTTGAATTCTTTATTGACCTTGAACCCGGTACAAAGTCCATTTCTAAAAATCCATATCGAATTTCTCCTATTGAACTTCAGGAGTTAAAAGTCCAACTACAGGAGTTGTTGGACATCGATTTTATTCGTCCTAGTACGTCTCCTTGGGGTGCTCCTATTTTATTCGTAAAGAATAAAGACGGGAGTATGCGACTTTGTATTGACTATCGAGAATTGAACCATGTCACCATCAAGAATAGGTATCCGCTACCTCGCATTGATGACCTGTTCGACCAGTTACAAGGAACACAATTCTTTTCAAAGATTGACCTTCGTTCTGGATATCATCAGCTGAAGATTAAAACTGAGGATATTCCAAAGACTTCCTTCAGAACTCGGTACTGGCATTATGAATTCTTAGTCATGTCTTTTGGATTGACTAATGCTCATGCTGCCTTCATGGATATGATGAAGAGTGTATTCAAATAATATTTGGATCAGTTCGTTGTTGTCTTTATTGATGACATCCTCATCTATTCCAAAAGCCGTGAAGATCATGAGCGCCATTTGAAGCTGGTACTGCAAAGGCTTCGTGAAAATAAGCTATATGCCAAATTGAAGAAATGCGAGTTCTGGCTTGACGAAGTAGCATTCCTTTGGCACGTGGTGTCAAAGCATGGAGTATCTGTCGACCCGGCAAAGATTAAAGCCATACAAAGTTGGGAGCAACCGAAGTCGGTAACCGAAGTACGTAGCTTTCTGGGCTTAGCTGGTTATTATCGGAGATTTATGGAAGGATTTTCTCGAATCGCTACTCCGTTAACTCAGCTGACTCGGAAAGATACAAAATTCGTATAGAGTGAGGAATGCGAGAAGAGTTTCCAAGAACTCAAGAGGAGACTCATTTCGGCACATGTTCTGACAATACCATCTGTTTTGGATGGATTTGTTATCTACAGCGATGCTTCAGGCAAAGGGTTATGATGTGTTCTCATGCAACATGTGAAAGTCATAGCCTATGCCTCACGACAACTCAAAGAATATCAGAGGAATTATCCTACTTATGATTTGGAGTTGACAGCAGTCCTTTTTGCGTTAAAGATCTGGAGACACTACCTGTATGGGGAGAAAGTGGAGATCTATACAGATCATAAAAGCCTCAAATATTTCTTCACCCAAAAGGAACTCAACACGCGGCAGTGACGTTGGCTCGAGCTGTTGAAAGATTACGATCATAACATCCAATATCATCTTGGAAAAGCAAACGTAGTAGCTGACGCATTGAGTAGAAGATCATATGCGGGTACGAGTGTAATGTTGTTAACACAAAAGCTCATTTTGTATGACTTGCAAAGGATGGAGATAGGGATGAAGGCTCTAAGTACCCACATGATGATATCAAATATACGAGTAGAACCGACTTTAATCGATAAAGTTAAAGCTGCTCAAGCTACGAACATAGAGCTGATGCGTATGAAGAAGAAAGTGCAAGAAGGTGCTATTCCAGAAGCAAGAATCGATGAAGAAGGAATACTTCGAGTAAACTCCAGACTTTGTGTTCCAAACAATTTTGACTTGAAGCATAGAATAATGATGGAGGCACACAACACACCGTTTGCAATCCATCCTGGGAGTACCAAAGAGAGATCGCGGCATTCTGTCTCACTGGATTCGTTCTCTTTAAGATATTTTTCATCATCCTCAGTCCTAAATGATGATATTACTGAATATCTTTGGCATGTAGTGCAAATATGTATGATTACTTGATGAATATCTTTGGCCTGTAGTGCAAAGATGAACAGGTGTTGAGATGAACATGACTGCCAGGTGATACAAATGAATATCTTTGGCCTGTAGTGCAAAGATGAATATTTGGATGAAGATGATTATTAATTGATGTTACAGGGATAAAATATTGATGATGGACTTTTAAATCTTAGAAGATAGTAGAATTCTTTCTCTACTTGACTCTTCTAATGGTTTGCTGTTTCCGCAGCAGTTGTTGATCTAAAACTTGTTGTCGATTATATTCTATCAGATTTTTCCCTGTTGAAGACTAACGATAATTTGTTGTATATTATCTTAGCCATAATATTCTTTACTGGGCTAGTTGAGCTCACCCTTTTCCTTTTTGTTCCATTTTTCTTCTCAAGAGGTGAGAACATAGCAGGATCTAGTCGGGGTATGGAGTGATGGTTCTAGAAAGTTATTTTAGCAGTCCTCACTATTTCTGTAAAATAGTGTTTGAATAATTGTAATGAGGATTTATTTGAGTGTGGATATTGTCTAGAAGACAATATTTATATTTAAACTCACAGTATGTGTTGTCGTATTTTGCACGACAATTGTATTATTGAAGTTGTAGTTTGCTTTCTGTACCATGTATTTGGCGACTCAGAATGGGTGTTGTATACCTATTTTGGGGGCGTCACAATACTGAGAAGAAAGAAGAGAAGAGAGCTTAACACAGAGAATTGAGAAGGAGCTTGAGAGAATTTGAGAGAGAACATAAGCAATTTTTAGCAATTAAGAAGTATTATATTAGCAAATTGATGGTATGTTCATAATCTTAGTATTTTATATACATATATGAGTTTTACGACAATAATTTTCATACTCTATGAATCTTATATGTTTAGAATTGTTGCTATAGAATTCAATTAGGATTTTTACATGTGTTATGATAATTAGAGAATATGTTTAAACAAGTAAATTGAATGCTAATTCAGGATAATTTTGGTTTATAGTAGAAGAAAATTAATCGATAGTGTATATTTTTATGTATTTTTCATATGGCTCAAGTAAGCACCATTTTTAATGGTCAATTCATGTTTGAAACTATAAATTGAGTCTTGTATATGTTAGTTCAAAAAGAAATGAGCATAACGTAATTTGAACGAAGCAATTTGGCCAAGTATAGAGATTACAATGTTCATTTTTGTAAAGAAACTCAAAAATGGAGTTTTAGTATGAAAATATAAATTTTGAGAAATTAAAATAGTTTTAGTTGTTGTTAAATTGTGCTAAGTAATTGAATATGTTAGCAATCATGTTTATGATAGTTGTATATTTATTTTACGTGTTAATATTACTGTTTGGTGGGTGAAATTCGTGTTAGTTGGCTTAAGAAAACTGTCGTAGCCATGTTCTGCAGAAACTGGGGTCTGTGCGTAGCGCAACAGAGCAGTCTCTTGGGGTGGGCGCGCAGCCGCGCGGGCGCTCTGCAATCCAGTATAAAACTGGCGCGACCGTGTCAGTGCCCAGTTTTAGATAGTGAAGTCTGCTAATTTTGCAAACTTCGAACGTTCAATGTAACTTAGCTTAATGTAGGTTAACGTGAGAATCATGTAACAACAAGGTTAAATAGAGTCATGTTAGGTGGATTGTAAATTCAAAGCTGTAAAAGTGATTAGTAAGTTACGAACGTGTTATGTATAACTTAGTTTATACAATGAATGTTAGATAAGTGTTGTGATGTTAACACTTAGGAATTCTGAAATATATATGATAGCATAAGACTTGTGCTAAAATAACAAGTTTAGCTAGTAATGCATTTTATATTAAAATGTGAATATTAGTATGTCTAATAGATGTTGTGGTTTTAATACTGTGTATAGGTGAACGTGAGTTTTAATATTCTAGCTAACGCTCGAGGCAAGTTTTTTAACTCTACACTTTCGTTGAGTTAGTTCTATTATTACATTATGTAACTTCATTCTTTTGATTGAGTAAGTTTCTAAACTTCTCTTTTTACATTGAGCAAGTTTTCTAACCCTACATTTACATTGAGCAAGTTTCTTACTTTAATCTTTCATTAATCGAATTCTTGTATTCCTCATCATTATTTGAACAAGCTAGCTATGACTTAAACTTTATATTCAAACAAGTTTTGAATTCCGATATTTGTTGAGGTATTCTAACTTGTTTATTGTTTGACAAGTTTCTTTATTGTCCTTCTACGATGAATGCAAATTTCTTGAATCCTAATTTCTAATGTTGAATTATCTTAGTTCATTTACTTGACACAAGCCATTCCCATAATGAGCAAGCTTTGATTTCAGCTTGCTATTACTTAATGTATATTCAATAATTATGTTATTATTGATCAACTGTTGTGTTATCAAACACTATTGATTCAACTTGTCCTCTAGTTGATGTTCGTTAAACTTTCAATTACCCATAAAAGCTTATCCAAACCATACTTTCTTTGGTGCGGACTTGTACTCTAAATATTGAGATGAACAGCCATGTTATTAGGGGTTTACTTGCAACTGTGGACATAGTTCGTGATCTTATGACCCTCAGTTTTATATATTCCATATTTTGATTCCAATCGTTGGTTATTATTGATAGAGTACTATTTAGTGTTGATGAGCCTATTTGTTGGCAGTAATTTCATTCGTGTTGATTCATTTCTATATCTAGTGAGCAATTATTTTGCTCACTCTTGCATATTTATATACTTATTGCATATAAGGTTGAGAAGGTAAATGAACCTACAACTAGCAAAGAAAAGGGAAAAATGTACAAGTGATGAAGACTTGTAATTTTATTTTATTGTTATAATGATAGACTTTTTATAAGGATGTGATGTAAAAATTTATTTTCCGCATTTGAATGATTGTAATTAAAGGTTAGATAACTTGGGAGATAATTTTTATTAACGTAATCCTGTATGGACAGGTTTTATTATTCAATTTTATTATGATTGAGTAGTTAGATATTAATATTTTGATTAAGTGAACACCAAATCTTGTGAAAATGAAGTACCTAGATTTGGGGTGTCACAACAATGACGTTTGCTTGAACTGTTAAAAGATTACGATCATACCATTCAATACCATCTTGGAAAAATGAACGTGATAGCTGACGCGTTGAGTAGAAGATCATATGCGGGTACGAGTGAGATATTGTCAACGCAAAGATCCATTTTGTATGACTTACAAAGGATAAAGATATATTTAAAGATTCCAGAGACCCACGTTGTGACACCCCCAAAATTAGGTATACATCACCCATCTTGGGTCGTCAGATATATGGTACAGAAAATAAATACAACTTACTAATACAACTGTCATGTACAATATGACAAAACATAACTGTGAGTTTGAATACAATTATTGTCTACTAGAGACTATATAAACTCAAAACGAGTCCTCATTACAATTATTGTCACACTATTTAATAGAATAGTGAGTACTACTAATATTATCATCTGGTCCATCACTCCGTTTCCCGACTCGTCGCAGCTATATTCTCATTTCCTAAATAGAACAGTGAAAGAAAGGGTGAGCTCAACTAGCCCAGTAAGAAATAGTATGACTAAGATAATGCAGAATAAATTATCATTAGCCTTCAACATTGTTAAACTGATAAAATATAACGAACATCAAGTTTAACTGCAGTGGAAAAAGCAATCCATTAAAAGAGTCAAGTAAAAAATAAATTCTACTACCTTCTATGATTTAAAAGGTTTTTCAATACTGTTATCGCTGGGACTCAGCTTAATAAAATAATTCACATCATCAAATCACCCCTGCACTACGGCCAAGGATATTCGTGTATTCATTAATGGTCATGAGCATGCCAACAACTATCCATCAATGCACTATGGGCCAATGAGGACTTTTACCACATCATTTGTAACATTACGGTCATGATTATACCGAATAATCCCTGGTCATAATCATACCAAGTCCATCTATGCACTACAGGCCACAGATGACTTTTAACATTTTATAAACATGAGGATGATGACAATGATATAAGAATTAAATAAAACAATTTCAAGAATTAATTTATCAAAGAATTAACAACGTTCAAATTGTCAACATGATACTGCTTTGTGGAGTAAAATTCAAGAATGCTTAGAAGAATATTTTCATGAAAAGATACTGGATGAAATGTAATTATCAAAGATATTCCACAAATTTTATGGAGTATAGAAGTCAAAACTTAACCAATTAAGTATAATAAAGAATGGAATAACAAAAGAAATCACCATGCATGCGATAGACCGCACAGACAGGTTATTCCAACAGAATAATAAATAATAGAACTAGGTCCGGCGTAAAACGCACAGACAGGATATTCCAACAGAATAATAATAAAGACGAAACCAGGTCCGGTGTAAAACATACAGACAGGATGTTCTAATAGAATAATAATAAAGACGGAACCAGGTTCGATGTAAAACACAAAGACAGGATGTTCTAATAGAATAATAATAAAGATGGAACCAGGTCCGGTGTAAAACACACAGACAGGTTGTTCCAACAGAATAATAGAAGAATGTCACCAAGTATAGGGTAGACAGCGTATACAGGTTATTCCAACAGAATAATAAAGAATGGAATAACAGAAGTTCTCTTCATGAATAAGAAAGAATAACACCCCTTACCGTTTTAAAGAAGAACTGAAATAAGGAAGTAGTTAAGTAGCAGAGTACTTTTCTTCTCTCTCTCTATAGTTTCTCTCTATAATTTTTCTCTCTAGAGTTCAGTGAATTCGTAAGAAATAATGAAGGAATGAGCTGCTATTTATAGAAAAATAGAATGCATAGTAACTAATCCATGAACGGTCCAGATTGATTACTTTAATCTGACGGTCCATATTTAAAGAAAAATCTTTTAAATAAAATATAATATATTCAATTTATAGAAAAACTTTAATAAAGTATTCTGTTTTATATAAAAAGATGTTTCTGTTTTATTGCGTTAATAATACGAATAAAACAAAACTTCATTATCGCTAAATAATTCATATTATTAACTGACAATAATTGAATCAAACTGAGTGACTTCTCACATAAGCATTAATAATCAATATCGTGTGCTACTATGCAACCACGCGTATTACTGTACTTTTACTACCGAGTAGTTCAACAGTATCAATGGTAAAACTTCCGCCGTTATTTTTAATAAAATATTTTTGTCGTTTTCTCAATCCGACAATAATTCTGTTGTGGGGTCCACCAATGATTGTGCCGTTGTACGAATATTTCCTGTTAAAACGAATATTCCCCGACCAATCTAATATTATATAACAACTTGCGTACTTTGCAAAATTTAGAAATATTACCCACAACTATAACATTATATCAAATTAACTCCATAATATTCAAAAATGATATTTATAGAAAATTCATCTTTATTTATAAAAGTTGAGGTCTTACAACCTCCCCTTCTTATGAAATTTCGCCCTCGAAATTAGGGTACGTACCTGGTATGTCGAAGAGGTAAGGAGACCTTGATTTCATTTCAGATTCTAACTCCCAAGTCATTTCCTCAGCATCGTGGTTTCTCCACAAAACATTGACTTGAGGTATAACCTTGGAGCGTAGAATATGTTCCTTCTTATCCAAGATTTGAACAGGAACTTCTTCATACGTCAAATCCTCCGCTATTTCGTCCGGTTCTAACTCAATAATGTGGTTCGGGTCTTCCACATATTTGCGTAACATGGATATGTGAAAAATGTTATGAACACGAGACATACTTGGCGGTAAAGCGAGTCTATAAGCCACAGTTCCTACTCGATCGAGGATTATAAATGGACCGATAAATCGAGGATTGAGCTTTCCTCTCTTTCCAAATCTCGTAACTCATTTCCATGGAGCAACACGTAAGAACACATGATCTCCTATATCAAATTCCACGTCCTTTCGATGAAGATCATCATAACTCTTTTGTCGATCTTGTGAGGTTTTTATACGTTGTCGGATCGTTTGAATCTTTTCTGTAGTCATACGTACCAACTCCGGTCCCAACAACGTTGCTTCACCCACCTCATCCCAGCATACTGGAGAACGACACTTTCTTCCATACAACGCTTCGAATGGAGCCATGCCAATACTTGCTTGATAACTGTTGTTGTAGGAAAACTCCACCAATGATAAGAACTTGTCCCAACTTCCCTTGAAGTCAAGGACACAGAGTCTTAATAAATCTTCCAGAGTTTGAATAGTCTTCTCTGATTGTCTGTCCGTCTTAGGATGTTATGCCGAACTAAATCGTAAATCCGTGCCCATAGCTTTTTGTAAACTAATCCAAAATCGTGAAGTGAATCTTGGGTCTCGATCAGAAACTATGGATACTGGCATACCATGCAGTCTTACAATCTCGTTTATGTACATACGAGCAAGACGTTCAAGTGTATAAGTTTCTCGTATCGGTAAGAAATGAGCAGACTTGGTCAATCTATCAACAATGACCCAAATCGCATCTATATCTTGAGAAACCTTAGGAAGACCAGTAACGAAATCCATGGTAATGTGCTTCCACTTCCATTTTAGAATTTCAAGTGGTTGCAATGGACCTTTTGATACTTGATGCTCCGCTTTGACTCGTTGACAAGTTAGACACCTCGAGATAAACAGCGCTATCTCTCTCTTCATATTGCTCCACCAAAATGTATGACAAAGATCATGATACATTTTGGTACTTCCAGGATGGATTGCAAATGGTGTGTTGTGCGCCTCCATCATGATTTCATACTTTAAATCAGGGTCGTTAGGAACACAAAGTCTAGAGTTGACTCAAAGTATTCCTTCTTCATCGATTCTTGCTTCCGGCATAGCACATTCTTGCACTTTCTTCCTCATACGCATCAGTTTCAGGTCTGTAGCTTGAGCAGCTTTAACTTTATCGATTAAAGTCGGTTCTACTCGTATATTTACCATCATCACATGGGTCTCTAGAGTCTTTAACTCTATCTCCATCCTTTGTAAGTCACACAAAATGGGCATTTGTGTTGACAATATCGCACTCGTACTTGCATATGATCTTCTACTTAATGTGTCAGCTACCACGTTCGCTTTTCCAGGATGGTATTGAATGGTATGATCATAATCTTTCAACAGTTCAAGCCAACGTCATTGTCGCATGTTGAGTTCCTTTTGAGTGAAAAAATATTTGAGGCTTTTATGATCTGTAAAGATCTCCACCTTCTCTCCATACAAGTAATGCCTCCAAATTTTAAGTACAAAGACAACAGCTGCCCACTCTAGATCATGAGTAGGATAATTCCTCTCATATTCCTTGAGTTGTCTTGATGCATAGGCTATGACTTTTCCATGTTGCATGAGAACGCATCCCAACCCTTTGCTCGAAGCATCACTATAGATGACAAATCCCTCCGAGCCAGATGGTATTGTTAGAACAGGTGCTGAAATGAGTCTCCTCTTGAGTTCTTGAAAACTCTTATCACATTCTTCGCTCCAACCGAACTTTGTATCTTTTCGAGTCAACTGAGTTAATGGAGTAGCGATTCGAGAAAATTCTTCCACGAATCTCTGATAATAACCAGCTAAACCAAGAAAGCTACGTACTTCGGTCACTGATTTAGGTTGCTCCCAGCTTTGAATAGCTTCAATCTTTGCCGGGTCAACATATATTCCACGACTTGATACTACGTGCCCAAGGAATGCTACCTCCTCCAGCCAGAACTCGCATTTCTTCAACTTGGCATAAAGCTTGTATTCACGAAGCTTTTGGAGTACTAGCCTCGAGTGTTGCTCATGATCTTCACGGCTTTTGGAATAAATAAGGATGTCATCAATAAAGACGACCACAAAGTGATCCAAATATTCCTTGAATACCCGGTTCATCATATCCATGAAGGCAGCAGGAGCATTAGTCAATCTAAAGGACATGACTAGGAATTTATAATGCCCGTACCGAGTTTTGAAAGCCGTCTTTGGAATATCCTCAGTTTTAACCTTCAGTTGATGATATCCAGAATGAAGATCGATCTTTGAAAAGAATTGTTCTCCTTACAACTGGTCAAACAGGTCATCAATACGTGGCAATGGGTACCTGTTTTGGATGGTGACATGATTCAACTCCCGATAATCAATACAAAGTTGCATACTTCCATCTTTCTTAGCACGGGAGCACCCCAAGGAGAAGTACTAGGACAAATAAAGTCAATGTTTAACAATTCCTGCAGTTGGATCTTTAACTCCTGAAGTTCAATAGGAGCCATTCGATATGGGGCTTTGGAAATGGGTTTTGTACCGGGTTCAAGGTCGATACAAAATTCAATTTCACGCTCTGAGGGTAGGCCAGGAAGTTCTTCAGGGAATACGTCAGGAAATTTATTAACAATAGAAATATCATTCAAAACTGACGTATTTTTGTTTAGATCCGCGACATGAGCTAAGAAAGCTTGACATCCGTTTTTTAATAAACGAATAGCTTTATGGCTTGAGATGACATCGATTAATTTTAATGGTTTGGTTGCTTGAATTCGCATAATAGGTCGATTAGGAATATGAAAGCTAACAACTTTACGAAAACAATCAATTTTTGCATGATGAGTAGTTAACCAATCAATCCCTAGAATCACGTCAAATGCAAGTATTTTTAATGAAATAAGATCGACAGGAAATGTGTGGGTACCAACTTGAACCAAATAAGACTTATAAACCGTGGATGTAATGAAGGTTTCTCCCAATGGAGTTTCAACAGATAAGTCAAAGTCTAATTTCTCCGGAGTCAAATTTAATCGATGAGCGCAAGTAGGAGAAATAAAAGAATTGGTAGAACCGGTATCAAATAAAGTATAGACTTCGTTAGAGTTTATGATAAGCTTACCCGTGATGACCTCATTCGGGTTCCTTGCTTTCTGGGAGGTCACAACAAACGCTCTCCCTTGCACTACCGGTTTTGACTTTTTTGGGACGGCCTTTGGTGTCTCCATCCTGACTGAACTTATTTTTGGAAAATAATAAAATCGAGCTAAATGACCTTCTCTTCCACAATTATAACATGCTTTAGACGGCATCGTGAAGTTTGGACTGATGTGCCCCTCCCCTCCGCATTTGAAACATATGATAGGTGGTCATTCTCCTTCCTTAACAACGGGTGTTGGTGCTGACGTCTTTCCATCATTGTTGAATCTCCTCTTCTTGAAATGACCATTCTTATTATTTTGGCCCTAATTACCACCGAAGTGGTTACCATTTCTGGCCTGTTAATTCCCTCCACTCTTGTTGTCACCGCTTCGATGACTGCTCACACTAGTATTATCATTTTACCGACTGCTCTCTTTTGGTTGCGTTGACTCGTTATCACGCTCCGCTAACTGACCCTTATTCACAACATCTGAATACAAACACAGTTTATGAGAAATAAGATGTTGACGTATCTCAGGTTTAAAACCTCGCAAAAACATTCGCGTCATTCACTCTTCATTATCCACCAAGTGGGACGCAAACCGGGATAACTCAGCAAATTTAGCCGCATGCTGCGACACGATCATATTATTCTGCTCCAATTTGATGAACTCCACATCCTTCATGTGACGAATACTTTCGGGAAAGTATTTGTCATTGAACAGCTCTTGGAACTTCTCCCAAGACATCTTCAGTGCGGCAGGTTGAGTACGCTTAATCGATTCCCACCAGTAATCTGCCTCTCCTCGCAACATAAAGGCGGCAAAGGGAACCTTTTGCTCCACAGAGCATCCCAAGACATCAAATATCTTGGTGATCTACTTTATCCATGTTTCCACTATAAGTGGTTTTGGCTCTCCCTTAAACTCCGGTGGTCCTAGCTCCTTGAATTGTTTAGCGGTGACCGTCCGAGAGTTTTCAGTGTTTCCACCTACATTTTGAACAGGAGCTGCTCTCGCCTGCTGTTCCATGAACTGCATAAAGCTTCTGAACATTCCATCATTCATCATCTGGTCAGTGTTGTTGTTTGCATAAGGATTGCCACCTTCCTGATGCACATTATCCTGATTATTGATATGTGGTGAATCAACAGTCGCCTGTGCTCCATTGCTATTCTCAACATTCTCGTATGCCATTTTCAGATACTGCCACAAAACAAAAGTTAATTGATATGTCATATATTATCCTTATATTCTGACCAACCAATTAAATACCATGCAAATAAACTTACGAAGGTCATACTAGCGAAGGAATTCCCCGTCTCTCCCCTCCTAGTTCTATTCTCACATCTTAGCCAGGGATCATATCCCTAAGCTTTGATACCAACTGTGACGCCCCCAAAATTAGGTATACATCACCCATCTTGGGTCGTCAGATACATGGTACAGAAAACAAATACAACTTACTAATACAACTGTCGTGTACAATACGACAAAACATAACTGTTAGTTTGAATACAATTATTGTCTACTAGAGACTATACAAACTCAAAAAGAGTCCTCATTACAATTATTGTCACACTATTTAATTGAATAGTGAGGACTACTAATACTATCATCTGGTCCATCACTCCGTTTCCCAACTCATCCCAGCTATATTCTCATTTCCTGAAGAGAACAGTGAAAGAAAGGGTGAGCTCAACTAGCCCAGTAAGAAATATTATGACTACGATAATGCAGAATAAATTATCATTAGCCTTCAATAGTGTTAAACTGATAAAATATAACGAACATCAAGTTTAACTGCAGCGGAACAAGCAATCCATTAAAAGAGTCAAGTAGAAAATAAAATCTACTATCTTCTATGATTTAAAAGGTTTTTCAACACTGTTATCGCTGTGACTCAGCTTAATAAAATAATCCACATCATCGAATCACCCCTGCACTACGGCAAAGGATATTCGTGTATTCATTAATGGTTATAATAATGCCAACAACTATCCAACAATGCACTATGGGCCAATGAGGACCTTTACCACATCATTTGTAACATTACGGTCATGATTATACTGAATAATCCCTGGTCATAATCATACCAAGTCCATCTATGCACTACAGGCCACAGATGACTTTCAACATTTTATAAACACGAGGATGATGACAATGATATAAGAATTCAATAAAACAAGTTCAAGAATTAATTTATCTAAGAATTAACAACGTCCAAATTGTCAACATGATACTGCTTTGTGGAGTAAAATTCAAGAATGTTTAGAAGAATATTTTCATGAAAAGATACTGGATGAAACGCAATTATCAAGGATATTCCACAAATTTCATGGAGTATAGAAGTCAAACTTAACCAACTGAGTATAATAAAGAATGGAATAACAAAAGAAATCACCATGCATGCGATAAACCGCACAGACAGGTTATTCCAACAGAATAATAAATAATGGAACCAGGTCCGGCGTTAAACGCACAGACAGGATATTCCAACAAAATAATAAAAAAGACGGAACCAGGTCCGGTGTAAAACACACAGACAGGATGTTCCAATAGAATAATAAACACACAGACATGATGTTCCAACAGAATAATAATAAAGACGGAACCAGGTCCGGTGTAAAACACACAGACAGGATGTTTCAACAGAATAATAATAAAAACGAAACCAGGTCTGGTGTAAAACACACAGACAAGATGTTCTAACAGAATAATAGAAGAATTTCACCAAGTATAGGGTAGACCGCGTATATAGGTTATTCCAACAGAATAATAAAGAATGGAATAACAGAAGTTCTCTTCATGAATAAGAAAGAATAACACCCCTTACCATTTTAAAGAAGAACTAAATAAGAAAGTAGTTAAGTAGCAGAATACTTTTCTTCTCTCTCTTTATAGTTTCTCTCTATAGAGTTCAGTGAATTCGTAAGAAATAATGAAGAAATGAGCTGTTATTTATAGAAAAATAGAATGCATAGTAACTAATCCATGAACGGTCCAGATTGATTACTTTAATCTAACGGTCCATATTTAAAGAAATTTTTTTTAAATAAAATATAATATTTTCTATTTATATAATAACTTTAATAAAGTATTCTGTTTTATATAAAAAGATGTTTCTGTTTTATTACGTTAATAATCAATACCGTGTGTTACTATGCAACCACACGTATTACTGTACTTTTACTACCGAGTAGTTCAACAGTATCAATGGTAAAACTTCCGCCGTTATTTTTAATAAAATATTTTTGTCGTTTTCTCAATCCGACAATAATTCCATTGTGGGGTCCACCAATGATTGTGCCGTTATACGAATATTTCCTGTTAAAACGAATATTCCCCGACCAATCAAATATTATATAACAACTTGCGTACTTTGCAAAATTTAGAAATATTACCCATAACTATGACATTATATCAAATTAACTCCATAATATTCAAAAATGATATTTATAGAAAATTCATCTTTGTTTATAAAAGTTAGGGTCTTACACGCGTGATGATCTCAAATATACGAGTAGAACTGACTTTAATCGATAAAGGTAAGGCTACTCAAGCTACAGACCTGGAGCTGATGCGCATGAAGAATAAAGTGCAAGAACATGTTATCCTAGAAATAAGAATTGATGAAGAAGGAATACTTCGAGTCAACTCCATAATTTGAGTTCCTAATAACTCTGATTTGAAGTATAAAATAACGATGGAGGCACACAACACACCGTTTGCGATTCATTATTGGAGTACCAAAATTTATTATAATCTTCGACATACATTTTGGTGGAGCAATACGAAGAGAGATATAGCGGAGGTTTTCTCAAGGTGTTTAACTTGTCAACGTGTCAAGACGGAGCATCAAGTGCCAAAAGGTCCATTGCAATCACTTGAAATTCTAGAATGGAAGTGGGAGCACATTACCATGGACTTCGTTACTAGTCTTCCCAAGGTTTCTCAAGGCATAGATGCAATTTGGGTCTTTATCGATAGATTAACCATGTCTGCTCATTTCTTACCTATATAAGAAACTTATTAACTTGAACGTCGTGCTCGTATATACATAAATGAGATTGTAAGACTGCATGGTATGCTAGTATCCATAGTTTCTGATCGAGACCCGAGATTCACTTCACGGTTTTGGGTCAGTTTTCAGAAAGCTATGGGCACAGAGTTACGATTCAGTTCCCATATCATCCTCAGACGGACGGGAAGTCGGAGAGGACTATTCAAACTCTTGATATTAAGACTTTGTGTCCTAGACTTCAATGGAAGTTGGGACAAGTTTTTGCCATTAGTGGAATTCTCCTACAATAACTATTATCAAGCAAGCATGGGCATGGCTCCATTCGAGGCGTTGTATGGATGCAAGTGTCGTTCTTAAATATGCCGGGATGAGGTGGGCGAAGCAATATTGTTGGGACCGAAATTGGTACGCATGACAACAGAAAATATTCCAATGATCCGGCAACGTAAAAAAACCTCACAAGATTGACAAAAGAGTTATGTTGATCTTCATCGAAGGTACGTGAAATTCAATGTTGGTGATCATGTGTTATTACGTGTTGCTCCATGGAAAGGAGTTACAAGATTTAGAAAGAGAGGAAAGCTCAATCATCGATTCATTGGCCCATTTAAAATCCTCGATCGAGTAGGCACGGTGGTCTATAGACTTGCCTTACCGCCAAGTATGTCTCGTATTCATAACATTTTTTACATATCTATGTTACGTAAATATATGGAAGACCCGAATCACATTATTGATTTAGAACCAGAAGAGATAGCAGAAAAATTAATGTATGAAGAGGTACCTGTTAAAATCTTGGATAAGAAGGAACATATTCTACGCTCAAAGATTATACCTCAAGTAAAAGTTTTGTGGAGAAACCACGATATTGAGGAAATGACCTGGGAGTTAGATTTTGAAATAAAATTAAGGTATCCTCACCTCTTCGACATACCAGGTACGTACACCAATTTTGAGGACGAAATTTTATAAAAAAGGGGAGGTTGTAAGACCCCAACTTTTATAAATAAAGATCAATTTTTTTCTAAATGCTATTTTGAATAATAATGTGTGGATTTGTTTATAATTTATAGTGGTGGGTAATATTTACAAATTTTGTAAAGTATGCAAGTTGTCATAAAATATTCGTTTAGTCGGGGAATATTCGTTTTTATTAGGGAATATTCATATGACGGCACAATCATTGGTGGATCCCACAACGAAATTTCTGTCGGAGTTAGAAAATGACAGAAATTACTTTTTATAAAAATAACGGCAAAAGTTTTACCGTTAACAGTTGAAATACCCGGTGGTAAAAGTAATATAATACGTGTGGTTGCACAGTAGCACACGTTATTTTACAATGTCTTTGATTATTAATGCTTACGTTAGAAGTCACTCAGTTTTACTCAATTATTGCCATAGTATCTCACATTATTGATTCAATTATTGTCACAGTATCATCTGCATAATATTTTATATTATTAAATCAATAATTGAGACGACAAAGTTATTCATATTATTATTTGTATTATTGATAATGTCTAGAAAGTTTTGTCGAGAAAAGGGATTTGGTCACCTAATTGCGCGCCAATAAGGAGAAGTCCTTATCGAAAAGCCCTATGTTTCATGGGAATGATCCGATTATTAATATTGTGAGTTATAATATTAATGATGAAAAAATATAATTAAAAATGTGTTTAGTGACGCCAAGTGAATTGAGATAAATAGAGGGGTTTTTTATGAAGTGTTTGTTATATATCTGGCTTATTATATGGACCCCCGCTTACCCATTTTTTAAAATCATCGGTAAAAAGTTATCTTAGTTTGGTTTTATTACTTATATATATATACTTATATATAATAGAATATTTTATATTTTATTGTTTGCATAGTGCATCATAGTAAAATCAAATTTTTTTAAAAGTTTCAGCCGAACGCTTGTGAAGAAATTTTTGTTCACCCGTGATTTTCTAAATTTAAATAGTGCCATGTCATTCTCCTATAAATAGGATGCTTAGTTTAGAAATGAAAATCACACCAAAATCAGAGAATTCTTTTTCTATAATATTGAGCGTATTTCTTTTAAGTTTAAGAAAACTTTTTGTGTTGCAAATAGTGTAAGTTTTTTTGAAGAGTATATCTGCTATAACGGTCTATACCAGTCAGAAGTACTCTCCTTTTAAGGTAAGGTGTATTATTTATTTCATATTCGCTTTCGATATTATTTTTCGTATTCGTGAGAAATTTTATTTTCGTTCAATATTCGTAAGGAATATTATTTTTATTTAATATTCGTAAGGAATATTATCTTCGTTCAATATTCGTAAGAAATATTATTTTCGTTCAACAGTCGTAAGGAATATTATTTTTGTTCAATATTCATAAGAAATAATATTTTTTTCCATACTATGTAGTATGTAAGTAATATTATTTCATTTCATAATCCAAATTCTACATTTTTTTGATAATTATTGCTTCTATACTCCTTGAAATTAGTCGAATATCCTTGAAATTTGCGTTTAATCTAGTATCCTTTCACAAGAATATTTTTCTTAACATTCTTGTTAAATTTTAATCTTTTCATGCCGAGGTACCATTCACGAGATACTATTCACTCAGGTACTATTCACCCGGGATACTATTCATGACAAAAATTAATCTCATTTCTGTCCAAATTATTTTTGATACAATATTTTTCTTGAATTTTACTCGACAAAGCAGTTATCATGTTGACAATTTGGACATTCATGAACTTTGGATAAATTGAATTATAAATCTTTAAAATTTATCCTTGCTTTCACTTAATTGAATTCTTATATTATTGCCACCATCCTCATGCTTATATTGTGATGAAAGTCATCTTTGGCCCGTAGTGCATTTATGGACTGTTGATTGATATGATTATGACTAGGAATTATGTATCGATATAATCATGGCCTGTAATGTTACAAATGATTTGGTAAAAGTCATCATTGGCCCGTAGTGCATTGATGGACAATTTTTGGCATAATCATGACCACTAGTGATAATAACGAATATCATTGACACGTAGTGCATGGATGATTCGTGGATGTGATACTAACGAATATCCTTAGCCCGTAGTGCACGGATAATTCGATGACGTGGATTATTTATTGAGTTGTGTTATAGCGATAGAATATTGATGATGAACATTTAAATCATAGAAGATAGTAGAATTCATGCTCTACTTGACTCTTCTAGTGGATTGCTTGTTCCGTTGCAATTAAACTTGTTGTCTATTATATTCTATCAGTTTTACACCGTTGAAAGCTAATGATAATTTATTCTTCATTATCTTAATCATAATATTCTTTACTTGCCTAGTTAAGCTCACCCTTTACTTTCATTATTCTTTTTTCAGAAAATGAGAACATAGTCGGGACTAGTCGGGAAATGGAGTGACGGTTCGAGATGGTGGCTGTAGTAGTCCTCACTATTCTATAAAATAGTGCAATAATAATTATAATGAGTACTCTATTTGAGTTTGATATTGTCTACGAGACAATATTCGTGTTAAAACTTTCAGGTACGTTTTGTCGTATTGTATAAATGAAGTTTGTATTTAAATTCTGTACCATGTATTTGGTGACTCAAAATTGGTTGTGTATACCTATTTTGGGGGCGTTATATTTCTAGTTTTCTGTTGGAGTTACTGCCAACAGTTACCGTTATAAGGGCTGCCTGACCTTCATTGAAATGTACTTCAACGACTACCATCATCCGACCGCCTCTGACGCTTCGTTGGGTTTAATTGCTAACGGCTGCATAACGTCATGGTTCCTTGACCTTCATTGAAATGTGATTCAACGGTGAACCTCATCGGACCATCTCCGATGCTTCGATGGGTTTAATTGCCAACGGCTGAACAATGTAAAGTTTGCTTAACCTTCGCTGAAATGTGCTTCAACGGCTGACATCATCGGACCACCTCTGATGCTTCATTGGGTTTAATTGCCAACGGCTGAATAATGTCAAGGTTGCTTGACCTTCGCTGAAATGTGCTTCAATGGCTGAGATTTGTATGAATTCTTCGCTGGGGAGAGGTTTCAAAAGTATGGTTGCAATTGGAATCACAACCCTAAGTTAATGGCATCGGACCTTTGTGAGGTATTTCCAAATGTAGTTTGCTACAACAGTGATCATCGACTATTGAACCATGTGTTTGGGCGAATACCAATGAGTGATATATAGATCTGGAGTTTGGTCCCTAAAAATCAGGATTTCAGGCTTTTCCGCTTAATCACGTATCGTCTTTTTCCTGATTTGACTTTTTAGCTTGTGGGACCTCCATTGAAACTAAATATGGATCGAGCTGGAGGGGATGGAACCCACCTAGGATTGCCGTAGGTGGACCTGCGATAGCTGCATGTAGACCCGTGACCATCCGTGGGTCTATTTGTGGCTTTTTTCCATTTCACAAGTAAGTTTCAGTTTGACGCCGCATAGAGAATCTGAGAGTTCTTCTCCAGATCTATTGAGTTCGGGCTATTTTTTGCAAAATCCGTCACCGTACAAGTGTTCTGCACTATCCTGGTAACGTATGCATGTCTTTTTTTCTAGTTTTAACCGTTGAAAAATGTGTTATCACATGAAATGTTTCTAAACATATAGTAGTGATTATACATGCTCGTATGACTTGATAAAAATTATTCAACACAGTAAATGTTAGTATTTAACCATGTTGAACATATTGATGTGAAAAAATTTAACTTTTGAAACAGTCAAATTGACACCTTTTTCTACTATTTCTTATCCTATTTGAGGACAAATGAGCAAAGGTTGTAAAGCAAAGTAATCCTGGTAAGTAGACTACGCATATGGATTATGACTTTGATATTTTTATGCATATAGGATGTTTATGACTGTGGATTGTTGTGCTACTGGATGGCCACCTAGTCATGGCTACGTGCATGTGGATAGTCATTTTTACAAAGGAGACTTTGGCAAAAATTTTCCATGAGTCTAGGCATTGAATAGACATGCATTTTTAACTCTACTTTAGTTGTATGTTAAAGTAATGCATGCATGCATATGGATGTAAAATGCATTTTAATAAGCTCTAGGTTAGTATTTATCACACCCTTTCTGAGGTGATTTGAAGACTTTTGTCCATATATATGGATCTAGACCAGTCGATAAGCTCCCGTAGGAGCTCTTCAAGTGTGAGGAGGAGAGCTTCTGATGTGCCTCGGCCTCGCCCAGCCCGACATCCTCATCGGTTGACGGAGTCAGTGATTCATGTTGTCCGGGTTTAGTTACCGGATGTTGAGGATGAGGAGGATGTACCGATTGTGGCTTCCGCTCCTACTATTTCTATTCCCCGTATGAAGTTACAAGCCATAAATGTGACGAATCTAGAACTGCTGGATGATTTGAGTCGGCACCCCTCGATCTATTTACATGCGAACGAGGTAAAAGTTGTGTTTGATCTCCCTTTTTCCTGTTGATGAGGAGCAATGATTCTGTTGTTGATTTGCATTTGTGATGTTGGTTCCCGATTTTACGCAGCCTCGAGGGAACTGGTTCAGTATACACTCTTTGTAACAGACTCTTCACCTAGAGTACCGAGAGATTGTGCATGCTTGGGGTTTCGAGGCGTTCTTTTTCATCCTCCCCCGCCGTTGTCCTTGGGGTTACCTCAAGGCATTGTTTGAGCATTGGTTTCACCAAACTTAGACTCTCTATTTACTGGATTATGAGGTGATGATGACACCGATGGATTAACGATTTGTCACTGGTATGGAGTTTTCAGGGGCGACAGTACCTTGTGTGGCTAACATTTCCCATATTGCCGTCAGATCCTTACTAGGAGTCCAGGCTGAGGCGCTCAAAAGCAGAACAGTCCGTACTTGTCCTTTAAGTATAAACGACATGAGTGGGGCATTGAGTGAGCTACTGTCCGATGGCAGGAGAGTCAGGGATCGCATTCTTCGGCGATTATTCGTGGACATCATCCGGGGTTGTTTATTAGAGGATAACTCTTCCGCGGTATCGTTTTCTTTAGTTACCGCCACACGTGAGGTGGACTGTATTGGAGAGTATGATTGGGGCTCCTATACCTTCGGTTATTTCCCCAAGGGAATGTGCATGCGCTCGTAGGGCTTGACAGAGGCTTGGCTAGGATTTTAACCATTTCTGCTGGTGAGTATTTCTCTTTTGATTTCCCTTCTACATGTTAAGAGTGTTGACTGACCGCAGATGTTTAATCTTGTATTGGCAGTTTTGGGCTTATGAGAGGCTTCCATGCTTGCATCCCATTAGTTTGTTAGGTTAAGACACCTATCCACGGGGATGGTGATGGCATCACTCCACACTAGTGGAGGTTTCTATAGCTAAGGGTTTCACCCATTCTCGCTTACAATTGGAGCTGTTGATAGCCGATGTCATTACATGGGTTCCCTATCTTGAGGACCATTTGACAGTTGGCTTTGAGAGTGGTTTCCCGACTGGTGTCGAGCATGTGATGTCCACCCGTCTTATTCCTCTTTTCACATATGGAGGATGGGAGCTCTATTTAGGAGAGCGTGCTATCAGGAGCACCACAAGAGAGATTCATATACCGATCTGTCCTCCTGTCAGGCGTTATTGGCATATATCGCAGCTGCCGATCAGAGATATCCCGTTGGTGGGAGTTAATGGAATTGATTTGTCAGATGGACCATTCACTTAGGAGGAATTCTACCGCTAGTGGTCTCCTCATACCATCAGAGCTCAGACCCATGCCACACAGTTCATGTGGGATATGGTTCCTAGCTCCGTCATGATGGTGAATTGGATTGCCTACGTCCGAGAGCCTACTCATTTGACGCAGATTGATAGCTTGACCCAGCAGTTGGATCGGGTGCATTTTTTCATCAGGCAATTGGGCAGAGATCCTTTCGAGGCGGATTCTTTTGATCCTTATAGCTCAGGGCTAGCCCTTCAGGTGGCCCATATTAAGATTATTTTGCCGGTGCAGATCCTCCATTGTATCAGCCTGATCCCTCTTAGTAGAGATACCGTGATTCAAGAAGAGTTACATGAGATGGATAGGTTGGATGATGTAGGCCTCAACACTATTGACTTCATCTGATGTATTTCTCAGTATATCTTTTGACAGGCCTTTGTTAGATACTTGGTGGTTGTGCCCCATTCTCATTATATCTTTTGATGGGCCTCTGTTAGTTGTTGGGCGGTTGTGCCCCATTCCCTGTATATTCCAGCTGTATGCAAAGATGATGTATTAGATGATGATGTACTTAGGAATGTATATATACTGGTTTCCATTCCCTACAACATATTACCATCTATTGTTTATCATGCATGTATTATGTTGTGCATATGTATGTCCAGAGATAAGTTCAGCATTAACCCTTGGATGGTCTTATGACATTGTCCTACAGATGTCTTCATCGACAGTTAGCCGCATTGATCACACCCCATAAGTATTAGTGGCCTCATATTTGAGATCATTGTATGATAGTTTGTCATCCCCAGATCAGGTGACCGTATGTCAGCTGTAGAGACACTCTGTGACCCTCCTAATATTGCAGGTTCCATTGGGTTTTGTAGGGGGCATGCTGGAGCACTGGGTACCGGATAGGCAGGTGTTCCGGTTTGAGACCCAGGAGTGGACCCCTACCATAGAGAGTATGAGTGTCTGATAGATTTGTAATTGGACATGCCTTGCGCTCAGATGGCTGCAGTAGATATGAACTGACAGTTTATAACCCTCACTGGCTTAAGGCGCAGAGTGGCCCAGGATGAGATCTCCTCCAGGCATGTAGTGTCCATGCATTTTCTGATTGACAGATTTAGTTTTTTGGATAATTATGTACAACACTCCGGGGATTTCACCACAGTGGAGGATGATTGGCGTATTACCAGAGTAGATGTACTTCTGATGTGTGTAGTGGCTTATCTGTACATGCCACTATACATGGATCATTTAGACATCGGCATTGTTATGGCAGTGTGGGCTCTTCGGGAGGGACATACCATTATTCCGATGATTCTGGCAGAGACCTTGAGGTCAGCCACATATTTCCACACCCATTCTACGAGTTTTTACAGGCAGTTCGGTCTTGCTTTAGGTGTGATTTATGACATACTTGAGACCGATCGGCACATTCTGACGCAGTGGGTATTATTTTTCCCATGAGATAGCCATTCTTACTCCCTTCAACTGGCGAAGTGTACAGACGCTACTTCTTGGTTAGTGTTCAGGGCTTAGTTCTCCCTACAGCTTGGCTTTTATCAGCAGAGGATTTGTCCAGGGTTTATGCCTATTGGGCCCAGCATGACAGGGCTGATTTTACTACTAGCCATCCGGGTTATTCTACAGAGTATTCTGCATGGTTGGAGGCAGAGATTACATCTGTCGGGGTTATATCCACAGAGTCGGGTGTTGATTCTGACAATGGGGAGCCCATGGACGACACTGATTCTCCTACCGAGGATGAGCTATTTGCTGGGTTAACAGGAACTCTATTTGATTCTCACAGTATTTATGCTACTGTGACTCCACATTCTACAGAGTATTTAGAGCAGAGTTTGTATCTGATGACATATGAGAGGAATAAGGCTAGAGCCTTGTTGTTGACAGCCCTTTCTGGTAGAGATGCCGCTATAGTTAAGAGAGATGGTGCTTTAGTTCATAGAGATACCGCTTTTGCTATGATGGATGAGGCTAGATCATCTAAAGATGCAGTTGTTACTGAGCGGGATGGCGCTATATCTGCCCGAGATGCCGCTATTACAGATAGTACTACATTGAGGTGCCACACTACTAATATCATTTCAAAGATGAGCATATTTATTGATGACATAGTGTCACCACGCAGATGAATGTAGATCTCTTATCTTGCGTTGATACCATAGGGCAGGAGCTCACAGAGTTACCCCCTTCTTCTGAGAGGGATGCCATATTGGATTTAATAGCGCGTATATCCACTGATTTGTAGATTGGCTTGGATTTTCCTGCACAGACTAACTTAGCTATTTTTTGTCATGTACATGACACATTGTATATATCAAACATTTTTATATATAGCAGGGAAATATATTTTGATTCACTTCCCTTTTAGTTATGCCTTGTTACTTGCTTGATATATACCTGTTTCTCTAGGGTTTGTGAACTTAATGTATTATGAACTCCCCCTTGATGGATAGACATTGAGATGTCTCTGGATCTTTTTGAATGGATCATTGATCTGTGTGTATTCTCTACCTTTTGGTGTCTTGGGATTGGTTTCTGTATGTGGTTATGGAGAGGATTGTGGCTTTCCTCTCTGAGGTTGACCACCCCACAGATGGTCGCTGGTACTCCTTTGTATTAGGGAGCCCAGGTAGTTCCATCTCTTATGGATTGGTGATTCTCTTTGAGGACTCAACCACAGCTTAGATGGTCGCCGATTCTCCCATTTGTGTGGGGAAACTAGGTAGTTCCATCCATTTGGTCTAAGCCGATGAAATGTGAAGGATTGAAGGTTTGATCCCAATATAATTGACAAGTTTTTGTGTTTTGGTAGGGGTGAGACCGAACCATGAATGACTGCTTACGTACTCCCATTGAGAAGGGAAAATCAGATCTGCATAGTTCAAACCTAATGTTAAAAGGTTCAATGTTGTAGGTGGTAAATAGGGTGTAGATATATTTATTTATTTTTCCTGTAGTTAGACCAGACCATAAAAATGGTTGTCTACGTACTCTCGTGTATTGGGGAGATCAGGTCTGCGTAGTTCGCCCCTGGTGGGACAGACTGCAGATGTGAAAAGTTTTATCCCTGGTGGGACAAACTGAAGTGGTGAAACGTTTGATCCCTGGTGGGACAAACTAATGGTGTGAAAGGTTTGATCCCGAGTGGGACAAATTGAAGGTTTGAAAGGTATTATCCTGAGTGCGACAAACTGAAGTTGTGAAGATTGTATGTAGTGAGAAAGTTTTTGAAAACCTGAATTGACTGGGGCTCTTGTGATCCAAAACCAGGATGTTGGTTTGCATGTAACTTCAGACATAGTACCATTTCACGGTGTCCGAGTTAATGAGTTGTGGAAATTCATCGCCATCCATTTCTTGTAACCTAAGAGCTCCTCCTGTCAATACCTCATTGACAACAAACGGGCCTTCGCAGTTTGGGGCGAATTTTCCTTTAGATTGATCTTGGTTGTCAAGAACCTTTTTCAAGACCAAGTCATGTTCTTTGAATTGTCATTTCCGGACTTTCTTGTTGTAGGATCTGGCGATCCTCTGTTGGTATAACTGACCATGGAAGATGGCAGCGACCTGCCTTTCATCTATCAGAGACAATTGGTGGTATCGATCTTGCAACCATTGGTTTTCATCCAGCTGAGCATCTATCAATACTCTGAGGGATTCCATTTCTACCTCTATGGGGAGAACTACTTCCATGCTATAGGTTAATGAGTAGGGGGTTGCCCCAGTGGAAGCGCGCATTAACGTTCTGTAGGCTAATAGAGTCAAAGGCAACAAGTCAGGCCATCCTTTGTGATTAGCAGACATCTTTTGCATGATCTTTTTGATATTTTTATTAGTCGCTTCAACATCACCATTCATCTTTGAACGATAGATGACATAGTTGAGGTGTTTGATGTGGAATTTACTGCATAACTCCTCCATCATTCGGTTGTTGAGGTTTTTTTGTGACGACCCCAAATCCAGGTATCTTCCAACCCGACAGATGGTGTTACACGGTACTACATTTATACAGTCATTCCATTGAAATAACAACAAAATGATTGTATTTACTATATTCTTATTACAATAGTAATAAATCCTTTCCCAGGTTCGGAAACGAAAAACATTCTTCATTAATCATAAGCATATTACAAACAAATACACTAGCCTATTACAGGACAATTAGATATCCATCTTCACTTTTCCTTTATCTCTCTTAGAACTCTCAATTCGTTCGGCCTTAGCTAAAATCATATAATTCAAGTAAGAAGTGAGCATAACTAGCTTTGCAAGTCTAACAAAGGATAATATAAATTCTACATCGAGAATTATATGATTATCTTCCATAACTGAACAAATAGCTATGAAGCACTTATGAAACATTGACTAGCACTTCTCATTTCATAATAATGATTCCAAGGTATATATAATAGCTTAGGAATTCTGAACTGGTCAAAAGACCATGAACATACTCTTTTCATTTTCATACATGAAAAGGACATTCCGGCACTAAGGCCGTACGTCTGGCATTACTTACGAGCACTTCTAGGTGATCAGCCTATAGTACTTTATGTTGATCAACACTCATCCGTTAAACGTATTTACGTTTAAGTTTTGGCAACCTTGCGTGCCCATCGAATAATCGATGAAAATACATTTGTTTGTTCGTAGACAAACTTACCTTTACATCGGTACCAAATACTTGGCATAGGATAGCGTTAACAATTCTATATCGAAAGACTTGTAAACAAATCAATCTAACTCTTAAGTAGAGTCTAGCCGAGTTAAAACTGGCATCGACCCTTTCATAAAACAATCCATGCATTTCATAACATGAATCACAGAAAACTTGACCAACTCGGAGGTTAGAAAAGCGTTAAGAAAACTTGCCTTCAAGCGTCTTCAAATATAATATTCATCAATTCTTAGTTTTTACAAGATCTAAATGATATATTCACATAGCATGCTGTAATTAGCTACCAAACAAACTTACTTTATTTCTTTAACCAACTTCTTTCTATTCTACGACTTACTTGAGTTTATTCCATTAATAATGTCAATTCAACATACTATACTTCATTACGGCTCGTTAACGTTCTTACGTTATTAACCGACACTCGGTGATCATTGGTGAAGTACCAACGTTGAACACCATTCACGGTTTACTTGTTTACACTTTTGCATTCTTCGTTTAATTATGGTTAAACCATACTTAACTTCCTACGTTATCACTTTATAAGTGATTTAAAGATATCCATTTCATATACATTAAGTACATTCATGTCTTACTATTGGTTTACATTCAATTGGAATTAAAAACCTAACTTGGTTAACATTTTTCCCTTGTTGGCATTGCGGCGCCAGACCCTAGCATACCCTTGGCACTGCAGCGCCAGTTAACAGCAGATGAAGTCCAAAGGCGGTGCTGCGGCACGGCCATTTACACTGGGTTGGCGCTGCGGCGCCGCCCTCGTGCCTCAGTTTGTTTTGACAGTTGGTTTTTGCAATGAATTTCCCTGCCTCATAACTTATTCATTTTACATTCGAATTAGCTCATTCAAAAGCCCACAACTCACAAATTACATACTCTAGGTGTTCATGTAAGAATTTTACATTTTCGAATCCGTTAACTCAGAATTCACCTTTTGGTTCATTATTGAGCGTTCGTTTATCGTTTATGAGCATTCAATACTCATTTTCTTTGTTATAAGTCAGAATTCGAATATTCTTGAGTCCACAACTCTTGAATACCCTATCTCACGTGTTGGCATTGAAAACTGAAGTTTTCAAGTCACACGATAACTTTTAACTACTAATCTGAGATTTCTACGTTTTCGACGTTTAACGTCTATTTTTGTAAAATTTGCCATAACTTCGTTACCCGTGTTCTATAAGCCAAATCAAATGGAACACTCCATTGATTCATCATCTACACCCTAACCAAGTAAGATGCACATACCCTAGCTATGATGGCTTTCTATTCGTCCATCCACAACCAAGTTAACTTTCATAGATTTTTACGGTTAAACCTTACGTAAACTCTTATAATTCCTATTTAAATATGACTTATCAATGTTTTGATCATTAATAGATATTTGTATTCCTTCTCAATAGACATGCTCCACCTATTCATGATTCACTACGAGAAAGAAATCGAAAAGGCTGAAGACTAATGTTTACGAAATATTACCTTTTTTGTTCTTCGTGTTCTTGGTAAACGTCTTATGCTTTGCTTCAAAGTAGATTGATTATTTGTTTCTAGCTCTTTCTCTCTCTATATATATGTTGGACAAAGTTTACAAATCATAAAATGACCAACATAAGCTCTCCTTTTATAGGCAATCAAATGTAGGGCTAAATGGTCCTAAAACCACCTCCTCAACAACTTAGCAACCAAGTAATCACTTTACTAGGTGGCCAAGTGGCCGACCTACATGTCCACGGGTCTTCCCATGGGTTGCCCCATGGGTTTTACCCATCCCGTGACCCGCCGGTTCGATCCGCGGTTCAAGTTCTTGGATTGGGCTTGTCTTAACTTAACATTGGGCCTTAACTTGGGCTTGATTACATAATTCATTGGGCTTGCTATAAATCCAAGTCCCATTGGAATGTATAAAGTCCTTAACTGATAATCCTAAAAGAACTAATTGTATTCTACGCATATAACTCACATATTCTCTTTGTTTAGTATTCATACTATTGTCGTATTATACGTCATACTATTATTCATACCATCCTTGTATATCATACGTATCATAATCGAAATGATTATACACATCACATTTCCCTTTTAGAAATCACTTTTACCAACCCTTAGGTTTTAAGTCCACAGGCGAAAACTTCGTTTACCATAACTAAATATTATTGGATATTCCATTATATCTTCATATTCTATCATTACGCGTTTCTCAGAAATTCACACTTAATTCCCGAGCGATATCTGATGAATAGTATTTTTACGAAAAATTCTCGAAAAACACTTATTTTCGTTTTGGTAATTCAAAACAATTAATCCTAGCGCACAACAAGAATACTAACCACATCTACACATTCTAAGTCACGGAACGACCTTCAAATATCTTACTCGCATAATTAATCAATTAAATTCATTTAATCCACATAATCAATTAAAAATTTAATTCATTCAAGATTCGATTTTCTCGGGCGTTACATTTTTAGCATTGTCTGACACGAACACCTCTGGTTGTCCATATCGACAAATGACATTGTATCTGGTGAAAACAATGATAACTTCTTTAGTAACCGTGGGGGAAGATGATAATTTTTCCCACTTGGTGAAGTAGTCAATCATGGGGAATATAAACCGATGACCATTGTTAGCTTTGGGCTCAATGGGCCTGATCACGTCTATTCCCCACATTAAGAAGGGTCAGGGAAAACTCATATTGTGGAGCTCCCTTGGAGGGGCATGGATAGCATTCTCATAAATTTGGGATTGGTAACATCTCTTGACGTGATCATCACAGTCAGCCTTGAGAGAGAGCCAATAATGCAATGTTCTAAGAATTTTCTTGACAAACAGAGGGCCACTCATGTGTGGGCCGAATACTCCACCATTGATTTCATCCATGAGCCTCTAAGCTTGGTCTTTGTCTAGACATTTGAGAAGACCTAATCCTGCATCTCTTTTTTACAGTACGTCTCCGCTCAAGTAGAATTTCATAGTGATTCTATGGATCCGCTTTCTTTCAGGCTGACTCGCCTCAACGGGTGTAGATCCATCTCGTAGATACTCCTTGATATCCTGATACCAAGGGTGTTGGATGAGAGGCAGTTCATCCTATACTTCTCCAATGTAGTTCCCATAGGCTGGAGCCTTTTGAAGGGAAAATGTGATATTTGGCATGTTTTCCATATCAAGTATGTTGATCAAGGAGGCCAAAGTTGCTAGTACATCCGCAAAGTCATTCCTATTCTGAGGAATGTGAAGGAAGGATATTTCTTCGAACTTCGAAAGCCATCCAGATAACCTACCGATGGTAAGGCAGTAAATGTAGTTATTTGGTGTGATGGATCCCAATGGTTTGTCTGATTACCAATTAAAAATCTCCAAACATAGTTAACCATCTGACACCCACGGATTGGGCAAGTTTCAATCCCATGATATAGCCTTTATACTCATCTGTGTTGTTGGTGCTGGAAAACTACAAATAGACTGCCGTGAGGGTCCCGCCGTCTCAAAGAATGTGCACTCATGAAATGCGTTGTCCGCTTAAACCTTCATAAATTTCAATTCAGGCATCCGATTGAGGCGTGCTATACCTTTCCAAAATGTTGCTGTCAAGAGCTACACAATGACATGGGATAAGAGGTTGTACGAAGCCAGAAAGATGGGTCAATGACCAAATCTTCAAGTCTTCAAATTCTATCCGGTGTACTGTCTTGCATAGTAGTCATTGGGATTTTGAGTTATTGTTCTTGTGGGACAATTATGTATGAAATGTGGGTTGAAATGATGTTGAGACGGCGTGAATATAGTATCAAGGTGGCAAAATGATGATTTTACCCCTCACCGGGGTTATCTTTGGCTCTAGGCTGATGTAACAGTCGTTGCTCAGGGTTATCTTTGAGATTGGGCTGCTGTACATATTGACTATCCTCAGGGTTGTCTCTGAGGTGGGCTTGACCTCTCGGGATTGTCTCCAAGGTTGAAACTAACTTCTCCGTGGTTATCTCCGGAACTGGAACTGCATCTCTCGGGGTTATCTCCGAAGTTGGAACTGAATCTCCTGAGGTTATCTCTGGGATTGAAACTGACTATATCGGGGTTGTCTCCGAGGTTAAAAATTGAATATCTCGGGGTTGTCTCCGAGATTGAGCTTATTTGACTTTCCATGGTTATCTCTGCAAGACAATTTTACCCTCCTACAAGGATAGTAACAGGAATGCAAACTTTTTAGTGTCTACAAGCATGTCATACCATTCCGAAAAGCTCTTTTCGAGAGCTACGTAATGACATAGGGCTTGTCTTTTTTCAACTCTGAAAAGACGGGTCCATGACTAAAATGGCATTTATGGGTCTCCGTAGGCAGTTCGTTGAGCTATTTTGCGTAGTTTGCGCTCGAAAGTTAAGATATAGTTCTTATGGGACTTCTTTTGAAGCAGTTTGAGTTGAGATAAGTTGATTTGATTTAAGTTGAATTTGAGTTGACAAAATGATTGTCTCTGGCTTTGGCGCAGTTGTAGCAGTCTTTTCCCAAACTTATCTCTGAGATTGGGTTGTTGTTGACTCTGACGCTCCTCAGGGTTATCTTTGAGGTTGGCTTAAACTTTCGGGGTTGTCTCCGTGGTTGGAATTGACTTTCAGGGTTGGAAACTGATCTCCAGGGGTTATCTCTGAGGTTTGGAAACTAGATCTCTTGGGGTTATCTCCGGGGTTGGAACTGATATTGTTGTCCTCCAGGGTTATCTCTGAAGTGTGAAAAAGACACATTTATCCTCCTGCATAGTTAGTAAAAGGAAAACAAAATTTCGAGTGTCTATAAGACCTTTAAGGTATATCAAAGGGTATACTTGGGTATAATAAGTTGTATATGAAGATAATGAATTGTTATCAAAGAATCTACTGCTTCTAGTAAAATGAGAGCATATCCTATGTGATTTGATAAATGACAACTCAGTAGTCCTTGACCAAGGCAGAATGAAATTAGAAAAAAGTTTCTAATTTGCATTTTTTAGAGTTGTGCATTTTAGAATCGAAATATATATAATTAAACAAAATATGACTTGATAGAAATTTCATGTCTTATATTTAATTGGGACATTGTATGGTAGAAGGATTGAATTACAGGGTAACTATTTACTGAAAGGTTCTTTTAAGATTAATGTTGAAATATATATTATTTATAAATTCGTTGATCACTAAGGGTGCTTACCCTTATTCTACAATAAATATTATATATTTAAATGAATTAAATAATTTAATTTATTTATTTAAAAAAGATTAGAATTGTTCTAATTGATTTACTCATAACCGGTTTAATATGGAGAACCTAAAGGGTCACACAGCAAAAGAAAAATATTTATTTAAGAAGTAAATGACATAATCGTAATAATAAGTTAAGTATATTTAGTTTAATCTACGGTGATAGAACAAATAAAATAGCTTAATATTTATTATTTAATATTTTAAAAATATTAAATATAAATTAATAAGAGGAGTCTTATTATTATTATTACTATTATTATTATTATTTAATTCCTAAAAGAATTTGAGAATTAATTAATAAAAGTACTCTCATAAGTCGTAATTGGATTAAAAATATAATTAATTAAATAAAATCATATTCTTAAATAATTTAGGAAGGTTGTCTACATTTATAAATAAGAAGAGTCTTATTATGGGTTATGGTTACACATATACATACTTCCAAGAGTTGGGAGAGTACTTACAATTTCTATAGAGATAGAAACTAGGGTTACCTCTAGAGGCTAAACACTTGGGTGGCTAACGTTGATCTAAAGAAGGAATCTCATCGGTGGAATTCGAGGAGAACACGAAGGACTTGGAGTTGAACTCATACCAGAGGAAGCTAGTTTCTACGAAGGTATGATTTTGATTCTCTATCTCTTTCATATTATTAATAATTAAGCACAAGGATGATCATGGTGATGGTTTGTATGAAAATTGTAAATTTTGATTTTATCGCGTTTCCGCTTCTTCTTTTTTTGTAATTCGATTGCATGTTCATGCTATATACAAACCTAACACAAATTCTTCAACTGAGGTAATAAAGTCCAGTCATTGTGAGTTTTAGATTCTAAAGCTTTATTCAGTGTTATATTTTGTTGCTTCAAAATAATATTGTGTTGTCATTGCTTTGGGTTTGTGTTAGCCCAAAATTTGATTACCTTTGTTTGTTTGAGTCTTTGATTGATTAGAATATGATAAGTTTGGGGGAAACAGTGGTTCGCTTATTATGTGTTTGACTAATTGTTTGAACCATTGTACTACATTCACCTTAACACAAAGAGCTTGCTAAATAGTCAATATGCCGTCAAAAAGGCAAAGAAGTGCTAGTACAGGCTCAAGGAAACATGTTGATAGGTCAAAGTTTGTGAGTGTAGAGGCGGAAGAAAGATATAACACATTATTAGCAAGAAAAACATTGGTGTTAGATAACTTAGATGGGGTTACGGCATAGATGATTGTAGAACGAAATTGGTTTAAACTATTCAAGCATCCCAAGCTTGCTGTAATATCAATTATGAAAGAGTTCTACGCGAATGCAATTGATAGGGTGGGCCATGTGGTAATCGTCAGGTGTAAACCTGTGGCATTTGACGGAGACTCAATCAATACTTAATATGGATTGGAAATGCCTAGCCTTGGTAACCGGTATGAGGACTTTCATCCAAGCTTAGATAGATTGATACAGAGTATGTGTAACCCAGGAACTCAGTGGGTAAAAAGAGTGGGGACGAACGATAAAATAAGTTTCCCGCACTCGGCACTTAGCTGTTATGGCAGGGCTTGGTACGCATTCATTTGTGCCAAGTTGATGCTGACGGGGACATGGCATGACTGCTATACGACATTATGCATCACTACTATAGAGTAGGGAATGAAATCAAAATTCATAAAGTGGATGTGGGTATGATTATTCAACAGTCAATTAAGAGGCTTTTGAGAGGTGGAACCAAGGGTGGCCTGTTGCATGGATTTTTTTATCACAAATGTGTGTCGTCGGGCAGGAGTTTAGTGGCATGCATCAGAGTAAATTTAGCAGCTTATGGCTATCATAGACTATCTGACAATTGACAAGTATAAGGCTTGGGATGGAGCAGTATCACATCCGAGAGGAGAATACTACATTTTAATACCGGCGACATCACCACATCTAGTGGATGAGCCAATTACAACAAAACCAGAGTCAGAGCCTTCTAGCCATTTTCAGAAGAGGATAAAAAGGTAGAATATGCGTCTCGCCCAGCGCTAGCCTATAATATATGACTACAGTATTGGATCCTTCACGACGTTGGCAGTTGCCTTATCTCAATTTAGCCCCAACACTGATCAATTTTATTACCCTTAATGGTATCAACCAGCGACACCTAAATGCAACAACCTTTTTAACCCAGGGATAATTAAGTACAACCACTTTCTCTAATCTTCCAAAGTAATTGGACTCAGAATCTTTATAGCAGCTTCCCAACACCACAACGCCATAATTGACTGATGTCATTTAATTCAAGTCATCAACCTTGAATCTATATCCATTCACGATTAAAGATAATGTCAAACTAAGTGGTCTATTGAGTGTATTGAAGATTGAGGAGATAATATTATTGAGTTTATTGAAGATTATGGCAAACTAAGCAAATGTTACTTAGTTTATTTTATCAATGGAAAACTAAGTAAATGCTACTCAGTTTCTGAGAACTATTAATTATTTGAATATGGGGACTACTCTTCAACATTCACTCTTACTTGTCAAACGGGTTTTTGTTAAATTCCAAAAGTAATAGTTTATTTTAATTGTGAAAAACTAAGCACATGCTACTTCGTTTATTTCAATTATTTTATGTCAATTACTTAGCTATAATTGTATACCCCCAAATCCGGGTACTTCATTCCCACAAGACTCGGTGTTCACTTTCCATACATTCATACTAACTACCCAAATATAATAGAGTTTAAACCATAAATCCTCCCATTAAAAAGGGTTACATCATTAAGTTCAATAAAAATCTCCCAGGTTATCTAACCTTTAACATAAATCAAGTGCGAAAATAAAATAATTACATCACATCATTTAAATAAAGTCTATCAACATAAAGGCCAATAAATTACAAGTCTTCATTACTTGTACATTTTTCCTTTTCCTTTGTTTGTGGTAGGTTCATCGACCTTTTCAACTTTATCTGCAATAATTATATATATATGCAAGAGTGAGCAAAACAAATGCTCACTAGATGTAGCAATGAATCAACAAGAGAATAATAACTGCCAATGAATAGGCTAGTCAAAACTAAATAGTACTCTATCAACGATAATCAAAAACTGGAATCAAAATATGAAATATATCTGAGGGTCATAAGACCACAAACTATGTCCACGGTTAAAAGTAATCTTTCAACTTTAACCTAAATAGTTATACTGTAGGGACTTCACGTACTTAGGGGGATCAACCCTTCATACCATGTATTGTGCACAAACATCTAAACGCATGCGTACCCCTATAATAGAGTTGTTCTTCTCAGCTTTAGAGTACAAGTCCGCACCAAAGAAAGTTTGGTTTGAATAAGCTTCAAGGGTAATTTAGAGTTTCACAATCATCAACTAAAGGATTAGTTGAATTAATAAAGTTTGATAACACTACGGTTGATCAATAATAACATAATACGGAACAATAAATAATCATAAGTAACTAACTATATATTCAACTCATGCTTAGAGACAACTAAAAACATAAGTATTGAATAAAACAATAAACCTTGCTTGAACAATATTAAGCTAAGGCTACAATCTTGGGATAAAAGAATTAAGTTGTGAACATGTACTAAGGAATAACAAGCTTAGAATAAAACTTGCTCAAAATAATATTAATATTTCGAATTGCGTTAAGTAAATGAAATAGAACAACTCAGTTAAAGATTTGAGTTCAAGAATTTGCATTTATCATAAAAGAATAGAACTTAAGAAAACTTGTTTAACAATAAACAAGTTAGAATAACTAAACAATAATTAGAATTCAAAACTTGCTTGAATAATGTTAGAATTATAGCTTGCTCGAATAAAGATTAGGAATAAAAGAATTTGCTTAATTAGAGTTTAGGGTAAGAAACTTGCTCAACGTAAAGAGGTAAGGTTTAGAAACTTGACTCGCGCGTAAGCTATAATTTATAACTCACGTTCACCTACAAATAGTATTATAATCACAGTATATATTAGATATACTAACATCCACTTACAAAATAGAACTCACTTCTAGCTAAACTTGTTATTTTATTACAAGTCTTACGCTACCAAATACATTTCAAAAATCACAAGTGTTAACTTCACAACACTTATTTACTATTCATTATGTACACTAAGTCATAACATATCGCGTTCGTAACTTACTAATCCTTTTACAACATTGAAATTATTAATGTCATGATACGGTTCTGTTTTAACTTCCACATTACACGTTTGATACCTTAGCACACCATTAGACTAGGCTACGTTAAGTGTTAAAGGTCTGTAGAAGTAGAAGACTTCACTGGGTCTGACTGTCTAATGGCACAGCCGCGCCATAATTAACATAGATACCGGCACGCCCGAGCAAAAGAGCGCCCACGCAAAACCGCGCCCGCGCCTAGAGGCAGCGCGCACGCGCTCGGCACTAGTATCAGTTTTGCAGAACTCAAATTTTGACTCTATTCAAAGCCATCTAACACAAATATCACCCACAAAATAGTAGATTTAACATATACAATTGGCATAGAACTAACACAAACATAATTCCTCACATATTCATGAACTTAGAATAATTAAACAACAACTACAACTAATTTAAATCCTTTAAATTCCATATTTTTTACAAAAACACCATTTTTGACATCCTTTACAAAAATCATCAGTGTAATCACAATTCTTGTCCAATTTAACTCATTCAAACTATGTTCTCTTCGTTTCTTAATGAGCTAACATATTCAATGCTCAATTTACAGATTAGTTTACAAATTAACCACCATATTTGGTACTTTCACAAGCCATATGTAAAATATATACTGTAATTACTTTTCTTCCTTCTTAAACGTAATTAGCATACAAATTCTTGTCTACATACAACCTCTAACATCACAAATACATATAATCACCATAAACAAGTTGTATAACAACAATTCCAGAAAATTGGATTCACAGAGCTTGAAAACTCATGCCGTAAAACACATACACACACACACACACACACATATATATATATATAATATTAAGATTTTGTAAAATACATTTTCTTGCTTTGAACAATCCTTGCTAACCACTAAAATTACTTTGAAAATCACAAACTTTCTCTCAATCTCTCTCTATTCTCTCTCAGCTTCTCTCTGTAATCTTCTTCTTTCTTTCTTCTTAGACTTAGGTCAAATGCCTTTTACGTAAAATAAAACTTAACCCAAAGCACACGCTCAAATGTCTGAAATCGACGTTATAATAAATAGAATAATAAGGTATCAGTTATAAATATATTTTATATTATTTAATTTATTTTATTTGATTTATTTTTTATAATAAAATTTAAAATTCAAAAGCTATAAGGCTTTGTTTGGCAAAACTCTTTAAAATAAAGACTTAATATTTTAAGCCTTGTTTGGTTAAATAAATTTAAAACTACTTTAATTTTATTATAATAAACCATTTACACTATAGTTTATAATCGCATATTTATACCTCCATATTCAACATTAGTTAAATAACCAATTACAACATACTAAACAAAATTTTCACTTAATCCAAATATCACAAATTATAATCTCATTATAATTTTATTTAATAATTTAACATACCATTTTAAATTATTAAATTAAAACAGTAATATAGCATTTCATATTATCTTACAACTCTCCAACTATTAAATTAAATTAAATTATAATGTTATATAATAAATTTAATTCACAATTATTTACTAATAACAACCACATCAATAAAATAATTATTTTATTTAATAAATATTTTAAATTACAAATAATAAAATCTTGGTTTGTTACATCCTTCCCTCCTTGCAAGGATTCTGTCCCTAGAATCACAACTCAAATAATACATTCGTCACATTCTTCCCTCCTTACAAAGATTTTGTCCCCATAATCGAATACATAGATTAAATAAATAACTCAGGGTAGTTCTTCATCATTTCAGCTTCGAGTTCCCACATAGCCTATTTGACATTGTGGTTTCTCCATATCACCTTCATAAAAGGTATCACCTTATTCCTGAGCACGTGTTCTTTTATGTCGACTATTTGGATAGGAACCTCTTCAAAAGACAAATCTTTACTAAAATGTAATGGTTTATACGCGATCACATGTTTGTAATCAGGTTTATACGGTCGTAACACCGACATATGAAAAATGTTATGAACATGTTCTAATTCTAGAGGTAACGCTACCTCGTAAGCCATTTGTCCCACTCTTCGCAGTATCTCGAAAGGTCCAATAAATCTTGGGCTGAGCTTTCCTTTCTTGCCAAAATGAATTTCCCCCTTCCAAGGAGAAACTTTCAGAAAAATGAAATTTCTTACGTCAAATTTATGATCTTGTCTGTGTTGATCAGCATACTTCTTTTGTCTATCTTAAGCAACTACTAGTCTTGCTCTAATTAGTTTTATAAATTTAGCGGTATGTTGTACGCGTACAATGCATCGTATGGTGGCATGCCAATACTTGCATGGTAACTGTTGTTGTATGTAAATTCCACCAATGGTAGATGATCATCCCAATTTCCTTTGAAATCCATGATGCATGATCTAGGCATATCTTCTAACGTCTGGATTGTTCGTTCGCTTTGCCCATCGGTTTGCGGATGATATGATGTACTAATCTTCAGTTGCGTTCCCATGCATTCTTGTAGTCATTTCCAGGAATTAGATGTGAAACGTGGATCTCTATCTGATATGATTGACACTGAAACTCCATGTCTTACGACGATCTCCTTAACATACTGTTTTGCCAGCTGATCGAGATTAAATCTAATCTTTATTGGCAAAAAGTGTGCTGATTTCGTTAATCTACATCCATATCACATCGTACCCTTTCTGAGTCGTTGGAAGACCTACCACAAAATCCATTGTGATATACTCCAATTTCCATTCTGGTATCTCCAACAGTTGTAATAATTTGCTTATCCTTTGATGTTCAGCTTTAACTTTCTAACACGTTAAGCACTTTACAACGCATTCTGCAACGTCTCTTTTCATATTTGGCCACCAAAAATATCGCCTCAAATCTTGATACCTTTTTGTACTTCTCGGATGAATCGAATATCTTGAGCTATGAGCTTCTGTAAAAGATTTCTTCCTTAATATCTTGTACTGCTGGAACCCAAATTCGTCTCTCGAATCTTAGCATTCCTTTAGTATCAGCCTTATACTTCACCTCTTTACCCTCAACCACACTTTCCTTTATTTTTCTGCATTCTTCATCCTGTAGCTGAGCATTCTTCACCTTGTACACCAAAGTTGGACTAGCTTCCATCTGATAGAATCTTTCGTCAGATTCTTTGGGAAATTTTATTTCCACCTGTAATCTTAGCATTGTTGAATGAGCTCCTCCTGGTTAGTTAACAACATCAACTTCTCACGACCCTTCCTACTCAAGGTGTCTACAACCACGTTTGCTTTGCCCGGATGATAAAATATCTCACAATCATAATCTTTTATTAATTCCATCTATCTTCTTTGACGCATGTTCAGGTCCTTCTGTGTAAAAATATACTTCAGACTCTTATGGTATGTGTGGATCTCACACTTCTCTAGATAGAGGTAGTGTCTCCATATCCTTAGAGCAAACACCACCGCAGCCAACTCTAAGTCATGAGTTAGATACCCTTTTTTGTAATCTTTCAATTGCCTTAATGCATACGCAATGACCTTGCCGTTCTGCATAAGGATACAACCCATTCCTTTGTGTGAAGCATCACTATACACCACAAAATTTCTTTTATTATCTGGTAATGACAACACAGGTGCTACACTGAGCTTCTTCGTCAATTTCATAAAACTCTCCTCACATTTTTTCGTCCAAACAAATTTTACAGATTTTCTCGTCAAATTTGTCAAATGGAGTGGCAATCTTGAAAAAATCTTGAATAAACCATCTGTAATAACCTACCAATCCCAAGAAACATCTTACTTCTGATGGAGTTCTTGGTTGGTCCCAATTTATCACAGCTTCAACTTTTGATGGATCTACTGAAATCCCATCCTTGTCAATTACATGGCCGAGAAATTGTACACGTTCCATCCGAAATTCACATTTAGAGAATGTTACGTATAACTTTTCCTTTCTTAGTGTCTCAAGCGTTAAACATAAATGTTCCATGTGTTCTTCTCGAGATTTGGAGTAATCCAAAATATCATCGATAAATACCACCATAAACTTGTCTAGAAATGGTTTAAACACCCTGTTCATCAAATACATGAATGCAGCAGGGGCATTTGTTAAACCAAAAGACATCATCAAGAATTTATAATGTCCATACCGAGTGCGGAATGCCGTCTTCGGTACATCCTCCTTCCTTACTTTCAATTGATGATACCCACTCCTCATATCTATTTTCGAGAAGTATCTAGCACCCTTCAATTCAAACAAGTCATCTATTCTTGGTAATGGATATTTATTCTTAATAGTGACTTTATTTAATTCTCTATAATCAATGCAAAGACGTATTGACCCATCCTTCTTCTTCACGAATAACACTGACGCTCCCCACGGTGATACGCTTGGTTGAATATATTTCTTGTCTAGCAATTCTTGCAATTGTACCATCAGTTCCTTCATCTCTACCGAGGCCATTCTGTACGAAGCCTCTGATATTGGAGTAGTTCCTGACGCTAAGTCGATCACGAACTCGATCTCTATATCAGGCAAAAGTCCTGACAAATCTTCCGAAAAAACGTCCACAAAATCCCTAACCACTGGTATCTCTTCCAGTTTCACACCCTTCTTCTTTTGAGTATAGACTATGTAAGCTAGGTACCCTACACAACCCTGACTCAACAACTTCTTGGCCTGCATAATCGTCAGACATCTCGCTTGCCTAGTTAATTTGCTAAAAACTACCTTTGACGGAGTCATAAGGTTTACACATTTCTTTTGGCAATCAATTATTGCTCCAAAATTAAATAGCCAATCCATTCCCAATATTACATCAAATTCTTAAGTTTTATCGGGATTAAATCTACTGTCATAATATTCCCATTAATATTCACTCTACAATTCTTAGATATGGATTTGACAGGAATTACCTCCCTATTCACAATTTATATGTGTAAATGGAAATTCAACTCTTCACTAGGTAATTCTAACCTCTTAGCAAATTCTTCAGATATAAACGAGCAAGTAGCACCCGAATCAAATAATACATATGCATTTATATCATTGATTGAGATAATACCTGACCCGACATCTTTTGATTGCACCGCGTCTTGCACTATCATGTTAAAGGTTCTGGCTGTGGGCTTATTTGATGATGTTGGTCCAACAATGGTTAATGTACCTCTGCTGCTACCTCCCTTGCTTCTCGTTGTCTCTCCAATTTTCTTCTTAGGGAAATTACAAGTAAAATGATCCTTTGACCCGTAGGTGTAGCAAACAATCTTCTTGGGTTGATTGTAATTAGGGGCAATGTGACCCTCCTGGCCACAGTTAAAGCACACACACTTCCCCCTTAAGCACATACCCGTGTGAAACCTCCCGTATGTAGCACATGCGTCAAACTTCTTCTTCTGCTGGTTACCTTGCTGGTTTCCAGCTCCCACATTTGCATTTCACTTCTTCTTCAGGTTATTGTTACCATTTCCACTGCTACCACCACCATTCTTAACTTTTCCTTCATTCTTCTTCTTTCTCTGCTCTTGATTATACTTTGTTACCGCCTCGCCTCCACCTTCAACGAGAATTGCCTTCTCCAGCACTGTTGTAAATGTCTTCAGCTGAAACATGGAGACCTTACTGTACAACTAGGGTTTCAGTCCTTGCTCAAACCTCTTAGCCTTGCGCTCATCTATGTTGACTTGGTATGGCGCAAACCTTTACAATTCGTTAAATTTTGCGGCATACTCCGATACTGACATTGATCCCTGCTTCAGTTCTATAAACTGCACCTCCTTCTGATTCTTCGAACTCTCTGGGAAATAGGTCTCAAAAAATATCTCCTTAAACCTATCCCAAGTCATTACCCCTTGACCTCCTCGAGTTTTATTGGCTTGCCGCTAATAACTAGCCTCTACTTTCAACATAAACGTTGCAAAAGCAGTTTTCTGATTCTCACCTACTCTAGCAACATCAAAAACTTTCTCTATCTCCATGATCTAGGTCTGTGCCTAAACTAGATTCATGGACCCATAAAATTCTAGTGGTCCAACCGCCTTGAAGTCCTTGAAAGTTGTAGCTTAATTCTTCAGTTGATTCTGTAATGCTCTCGTCAGTAACGTCACTAACTGCTGAACTAGGTTAGCCTCAGCATTATTGTTATTGGTAGATCCCTCAGGGGTCCTCTGTCATGGTTGACGTCTTGGAGGTATTTTCTGTTAAAATACACTCATTAGATTATTACTCAATCCTCTGGGTATTATGTACTTAATTTGCACATCACAAAATTACCACATAACACGTAATATCTTGAATAAATACTAACTTTTATTCATTCATAATATTTTAAAAACATAATCATGATAGCATTCTTGCTTTCTACATCACTTTCATAAACTACTAAAGTTTCAGGATAACTTCATCATCATCATATCCTATCGGTTATATCATACCCAGGATTTACATCTTATTTATTCGCTAATCACATAGTAATTACATTTATGACGACTAAAATACTACATAGCCTTACAATGTTCCTCTTCCATAATACGGAACATTGTTTGACGATCTAACATTTATGATGGCAACTTTTCGAACTGAATCGAATAACACACGACCCGATCTTGAGCTCGATTGATCGTGGTGTTGAAAACACTATTCATCTCTTCCATCTTGATCTTCTTTACTTATACCTCTCTCTCTGTTATCCCGGATCATTGATAAGCTTCCTCGTACACGTCTTCGGCTCTTGCCCTCTTAGTAGATTCTTCTTTCAACTTGTTCTTCAGCTCTGCAATCTCCTCTGTCATTTGTTCATTCTCTCCTTCAGTGTGGATCATCTTCCCTTCGACATTATTCAGACGTTCGTCTCGTTGTCCTTCTGCGCCATAGCGATCTACTGTTCAGCCACTACCTCTTCCAACTCCTCGACGGTATCCTGAAGTTTCACATTACAGTCATATACTTCGTTGTACATACGGGCATCGATTGAGTTTAATGGAATCTCTTCCTCCTCGTCCTCCTCATCCTCATTCGACTGTGGCAACTCAACAGGATCCTCCTCGTCCGTCTCTACCTCATCATCCTCATCAGGTTAACCCTCATGTTCAACCACTGTGATCAACGGAGATGTTTCACGTGGCAGTAGTTGTTCCCAAACCACCTGAATATCTCGAGGCTCTTCCATTCTAGGCATCTGGGATCCTTCCTTCCTAACATGACTGGATTTTCCTACATTAGCTATCCTGACAACAAAATTTTAAGTTTCAATTATTAATCATTACTACTCAACACTCACGAGCATATAGGTTACAACCACATAAGTACATAAGTGTTTTATTATTTCTTTCTTAAAACTCAACAAGAGTTCATCACCACATCTTTCCGTCTTCTATAAGGTTACTTCCTAAGGCTTTTCCCCACCTAAGGTCCATAACCTAAAGATTTGATACCACCTTGTGACACCCCAAAATCCGGGTACTTCATTCCCACAAGACTTGGTGTTCACTTTCC